>CM009643.1:0-95661 GCA_002245815.2 Micractinium conductrix | reverse complement strand
TTTCAGAGCCTTTTTTACCATATATCCTAGTATGACAGGATTTAAAACACGTCTTAATTACTTGTAATTAAGAACCAAATTCAAAGAATTTGGAAATACTTGTAATGGAGAGGAAATAACTCTGAATTTTAAAATTCTTTTTTTTTTTAAATTTTTCGGTTTTTTGTCTCCTTCGTGACCCTATTTTGTCTCCTTTTCCAAATTCAAAGAATTTGGAAGACCCTTTGAAATTGCCTAATTTTAAGTCTTAATTACAAATAATTAAGAACCAACTTTTTTTATGAAAAAAAAATAAGAGATAGTTCCAAATTCAAAGAATTTGGTTCTTTTCTTTTTCCTAATTAGTTTAATTAGAAAAAGCCTAATTCAACTAATTAGAAAAAGCCTAATTAGTTGAATTTGGAAACACAAGTTGTTCCAAATTCAAAGAATTTGGAAAAAGAAGAGAAAAAATTAATTAGAATTCTCTTTTTCTCTTCTTAATTACTTGTAATTAAGACTTAAATTATTTTGTTTTTTTTTATCTTTATAAAAATGAGTTCTAATTAGAAACCAAGGCGAATAATGGGACTCGAACCCATGTTTTTAGATCCACAGACTAATGCTTTGACCACCTAAGCTATATTCGCCATCGAAAATGGGGATGAACACTTTAACCGACTAAGTAATATTCGCCATGTGTTTTTTTCTTTATTAATATAAAGGGTTCCTTTGTTTAAATTTTTCTAAATTTTATTCTTAATTACTTGTAATTAAGACTGAAACAATTTTTTTTTTTTTTTATTATTTAATCTGTTTTCGACTTTTTTTTATCCTAAAAAGAGAGAGTTTCCTGTTTAACAAATTTGGAACCCGTGTAATCTTAATTCTTTTTATAAAGGTTGTCTTAATTATTTGTAATTAAGAACTAAATTGATTCCTAATTTGTTAAGTTTTAAAAACAAAATATTATTTAATGGAGATTAATTGCATCATTTAAATAAATACAAGTTAAAATTGTAAAAACGTAAGCTTGTAAACACGCTACTCCTATTTCCAGTCCAGTCAAAGCAAATACAATAGCAAAAGGAATTACAGAACCCACAGCTAGAACACCACCTACAGAAACCATAGTCCAAGCAAATCCACTTAAAATTTTCACTAAAGTGTGACCTGCCATCATATTAGCAAAAAGTCGAACACCCAAACTTACTGCACGGAAACAATAAGATACTAATTCTAAAACCACTAATAGAGGGGCTAAAATTAAAGGAGCTCCTTTTGGCAATAGAAAACTAAAAAAATGCAATCCATGAACTTGAAAGCCTACAATTGTTATTCCTATAAAAAGAGACAAAGAAAGGCCAAAAGTGACTACAAAGTGAGATGTAGGAGTAAAACTATAAGGAATCATACCAATAAGGTTTGTAAATAATAAAAATGTGAAAGTTACAAAAATTAAAGGAAAAGCAAAACGACCTTTTTTTCCTATTTGTTCATCGAGTAAACTTACCACAAATTCATAAATCATCTCTACTAATGATTGCCAACGTGAAGGAATTAAAAATCCTCCGTTTTGTGATATTAAATAAAACAATAGTAAGACTAATCCTGTTGATAACAATAAATATAATGATGAATTAGTAAAAGAGAAATAAATATTTCCTAAACGAATAGGAATAATACTTACTATTGCAAATTGTTCTAAAGGTGTATAAATCATAAATAACGAAAAATTAATTAATTTTGGTTCTTAATTACAAGTAATTAAGACTAACTAGAGAGCATTTAAATAAGCTTAAATAATTACGTTCTAAAATAAAAATATGTTTTAAATACCAGTTCCCAAAAACACAAGTATGGTTACAAAATAGTTGTGTTTTGATTCTTAATTACTCGTAATTAAGAATCAAATCAGAATAAATGGAAAATAGTATTAATTTTTTTTCTATTTTTAATAATATTCTCTATATGAGAAACTAAAAAATAGAATTAAATTCTTTATTTACTAGTTCTAAATTTAAAATTTAAATTGTTGTACTAAATACAAAGTCTTCTTAATTACAAGTAATTAAGAAGGCGTTTGTTTTTTAGAAAGTAGATTTAGAACAAGATTCGAAAATTTATTTTTAAATTCAAATTTTAAGGTAGACAAAAAGGATAAAATTATGCTTTAATTCTAAAAAACAAGAGACTTATCTATATGATCTACATAGTAATTAAAAAATAAAATGAAATTTATAATGTAGATCATATAGAGAACGTTAAATGAATTTGTTTCCATTTAAATTGACTGTAGTCTTAATTACTTGTAATTAAGAACCGAATTCTTCTAATTTGGAACCCCCTTAATAACTTGTCATTAAGAACCAAAATATATTTTGTAAAACAAGTAAGATCTCCAATAGCTCAGAGGTAGAGCAGATGGCTGTTAACCATCTTGTCGTTGGTTCGATTCCAACTTGGAGAGTTTTTCATTTAGTAAAAAAAGTCTTATTGGGATGTAGCCAAATGGTAAGGCATCGGAATTTGGATCCGACATTCAAAGGTTCGAATCCTTTCATCCCAGAAAAAAAAATAAAGACATTTCAGAGTTAAATACATGTTCTCTTTATCTTAATTACAAATAATTGAGAGACTCTATTTGTTAACTTTTAGATAATTTTTTTATAAAAGATTCTTATTTTGTTACAGTTCCAAATTCTTTGAATTTGGTTCTTAATTACAAGTAATGAAGACCACAACTAAACCTACTCATTAAAAACCGTCTAGATAGCTCAGTTGGTAGAGCAAAGGACTGAAAATCCTTGTGTCGGCAGTTCGAATCTGCCTCTAGACAATTTTTTATTTTTTGGGATGAGTGTCTGAGTGGTTTAAGGTACCGGTCTTGAAAACCGGCATACTGAATAAGTATCGGGGGTTCGAATCCTCCCTCATCCGAGATCCTTTTTTTGTTTCTTAAATTGGAGAATGATTCAGTTTTAAATAATTGCATGGTTTTTAAATACCTTTTTAAAAATACAAGTATTTTTTTCTCCAGTATAAGTAATAGAGACCACAAGTTCTCCTAAATTTTTTCTTAAATAGAAGTTTAACAAAAAACAAGTTTGATTTTCTAAAATCATTGGGTTTTAGACCATACAAGTTACTAAATTAATGAGTTTCGCAAAAAGATCCACTTGATAAATTTGAAAAAAAAACAACCATATTATAAAAAATTACGGGTATTTAGCTCAGTTGGTAGAGCAATTCGCTTACAACGAAAAGGTCAATGGTTCGAGTCCATTATTACCCATTTCAATCTTAATTACAAGTAATTAAGAAGAAATTTGTTAGATTAAAAAAATTTTTTTACATCTTTTCTCCAAATTCTTTGAATTTGGTTCTTAATTACAAGTAATTAAGATCCTAATTATCCAAATTTTAAAAAATTTAAGACAAAAAAAGAGCATCTTCCAAATTATTCTAATTTGGTTTCTTAATTACTTGTAATTAAGAAACCAAATATTTGTTTTAAAAAGAATTATTCCAAATTCAAAGAATTTGATTCTCTCTCCATTACAAGTAATGGAGACACCTAATTAGTTGAATTAGGAAGGGTTCTAATTCAACTAATTAGTTGAATTAGGAAACACAAGTAATTAAGACTAAAATAACTTTTTTAAAATATTTAGAAAATAAGCGGGTGTGGTGAAATTGGTAGACACACCAGGTTTAGGCCCTGGGGCTTTAAAGTCATACAGGTTCGAGTCCTGTCACCCGTATTTTTTCTTGTTTTTTAAGGTTTGATCCGAAAATATCTACT
The DNA here is from genome assembly GCA_002245815.2 of Micractinium conductrix. NCBI lineage: Eukaryota > Viridiplantae > Chlorophyta > Trebouxiophyceae > Chlorellales > Chlorellaceae > Micractinium > Micractinium conductrix. The sequence continues at coordinate 91,877 of CM009643.1, read as the reverse complement.
TATGAATTAATTCTAAATACAAATTTTCGGATATTTTGTAAAAAAACCTATTTCGTATTATTCTAATTTGATTTTTAATTACTTGTTTTCTTTTAGTCTTAATTACTTGTAATTAAGACTAAAAGAACCAAAGTCGAATTCAACTTCTTAAAACTTCATAAAAAAATATGGTGAAATCCATAATGGGGACGTAGTTCAGTTGGTAGAACGTATGCTTTGCACGCATAAAGTCATCGGTTCGAGTCCGATCGTTTCCAAAAACAAAAGAATAGACTTTTTTTACTTTTTTAATTTAAGAATTAAATCTAATTAGAAAAAAAATTAGATGTAACCATAAACAAAATAAAAAGAAAAATATTTTTTGATTCGATAAATAAAGAGCCACTTTTTATGTTTCGATAACAAAAAAGTCAATTTCTTCTTTTTCTTCCAAATTCAAAGAATTTGGAAATACTTGTAATGGAGTTCCCAATTCTTTGAATTTGAAAGGAGAACCAAATTACAAACAAAAATTTACGAAGGATTTATTTTATTAAATTATTTATTAAAAAGAACCAAAAACAAAATTTAATAAATAGTTTAAAAAATAAAATTATATAGTAAATCCATTTGGAATAAGAAAATATAATTTTATTTACTATAAAAAATAGAAAACAATAAAAATTAAAAAAAAGTATTTTTTATGACTGAAAATTTTGCTAAATCTCTTATTAAAATCGTGCCGAAATGGATTCAATCTTATGTTTATCATAAAAATGAATTGATTCTCTCTGTATACCCAGATTCCGTAGTACCTTTTTTATATTTTTTAAGAGACCACATGAATACACAATATAAAGTTTTAATTGATGTAACAGCAGTAGATTATCCTTCTCGATCTCTTCGTTTTGAGGTAGTATATAATTTATTAAGTGTTAAATATAATGCAAGAATTAGAATTAAAACATGTATCGATGAAATTAAACCTTTAGTATCGTGTACTAGAGTTTATTCTTCTGCTGGATGGTGGGAACGAGAAGTATGGGATATGTTTGGTATTTTCTTTTCAAATCATCCCGATCTTCGTCGTATTTTAACGGATTACGGATTCCAAGGACATCCGCTCCGTAAAGACTTCCCTTTAACAGGTTATGTAGAAGTCCGTTATGACGATTCAGAAAAACGTGTTATTACAGAATCATTAGAATTAACACAAGAATTTAGATTTTTTGATTTTTCAAGTCCTTGGGAACAAATAGAAAAAGTAGCCTAAACCTTTTCTTTTCTTATAAAAAATGGTATAGATTTATGCCTCTAATTAGAGGCATAAATCTATACCATAACTAGTAATTAGAGTCATTTAGGAAAAGTTATGTTTTTTTAAATTTAAGTAACTACGTACTTTAATAAAGTTAAAAGGTACTTGTTTAAGAAAGGAATTATTTATTTATCTTGTGAGCTTATAGTTTAATGGGTTAGAACACGTTGCTCATAACAACGCAGTTGTAGGTTCGAGTCCTACTAAGCTCAGGTTTTTTTTGAGATCAACCAGGAAATATAAAAAAAATTACAAGTAATTAAGAACGAAATAATTACTTGTAATTTTTTTTAGGAACTTTATAAAATAATTTTTCAATTATTTTTGTAATAAATTGCTTAGTTGGTTTTCCAAATTCTTTGAATTTGGAACTACTTGTATTTGATTTTTTCAAATTCCTCTAAAAAAAATAGAGTAGAGTAACACTTTTTAAATACTTGTTCTGTTCCTCAATTTAAAAAATGTAGAAATAAATTAAATAGAACAAAAAAATTCTAAACTTTTTTTGTTCTATTTAATTCTTAATTTTTATTCTCAAAAAATGAAAAATGAGCATTAATTTTCAATGACTTTTTTAAGGGTTTTTGAGTTTTGGGCTAAAATGAAATTTTAACATAAGCATAAAAATGTTAATTTTTCTATCAACCAGGTTTCAAATTTTCTTTGTTTGGACTTGAACCTTTTTGATTCTTCTTCCTAATTAGCTTAATTAGGAAACACAATTAATTAAGATTTCTTTTATTATTTTTTTAATATTATTTTATGAAACGACTTTCTATAATAAAACAACCAGTGTTATCTGTTTTAAATGCTCATGTAGTTGATTATCCATCTCCAAGTAACATTAATTATTTTTGGAGTTTTGGGAGTATAGCGGGTATTTGTCTAGTAGTCCAAATTGCTACTGGAATTTTTTTGGCAATGCATTATACTCCTCATGTTGATTTAGCTTTTTTAAGTGTAGAGCACATTATGAGAGACGTAGAAGGAGGTTGGTTCCTTCGTTACATGCATGCTAATGGTGCAAGTATGTTCTTTATTGTTGTATACATTCACATGTTTAGAGGTTTGTATTATGGTAGTTATGCAAGTCCACGTGAATTATTATGGTGTATTGGTGTAGTAATCCTTCTTCTTATGATTATTACTGCTTTTATCGGTTATGTCTTACCCTGGGGCCAAATGTCTTTTTGGGGAGCTACGGTAATTACTAGTTTAGCTAGTGCAATCCCCGTAGTAGGTGACAGTATTGTAACATGGTTATGGGGTGGATTCTCTGTAGATAATGCTACTCTGAATCGATTTTTCAGTTTACATTATTTACTTCCTTTTATTATTGTAGGTGCTTCTGTAATTCATTTGGCAGCTTTACATCAATACGGTTCAAATAATCCTTTAGGTACTAACTCAACAGTAGATAAAGTAGGACTATACCCATATTTTTATGTTAAAGATTTAGTAGCTTGGGTTGCTTTTGCTCTATTCTTTTCAATATTCATTTATTTTTACCCTAATGTTTTAGGACATCCAGATAATTACATTCCTGCAAATCCTATGTCTACTCCAGCACATATTGTACCTGAATGGTATTTTTTATGGGTATATGCAATTCTTCGCAGTATTCCGAATAAATTAGCAGGTGTAGCCGCAATTGCTCTTGTATTCATTTCACTTTTAGCTTTACCTTTTATTAATACATCTCCAATTCGTAGTTCAAATTTTCGACCTTTCCATAAGAAATTTTTTTGGTTAATTGTGGCAGATACTCTTCTATTAAGTTGGATTGGACAGCAGCCTGTGGAAGATCCTTATATTTTAGTAGGTCAATGTGCTTCTGTATTTTTCTTTATTTATTTTTTAATCATGGTTCCTTTTTTAGGCCGATTTGAAAATTATTTAATTCATTATAAAACACGTTAATCTTCAAATTGTTTCACCTTTCCTAATTAGTTGAATTAGGAAGGTCTTAATTACTTGTAATTAAGACCCAATCTATCAACTCCCGAATTCTTCTCATTAAAAACCTATTCTTTTGTAAACTGTAATTTTTTTTTTTATTACAAAGTTTTACCTAATATTGAGGAGGCAAGGAATAATAGACTGTAATTAAATGCAAGTATGGTTACAAAATACTCGTATTTTGAAATAGGTAAAGTGTTTTAAATTAATTAAAGGGGCTATTTAATTTACTAAAGTAGTAGCTAAATAATAGAAAATTCAAGTTTTGGAGGAATGGCTGAGTGGCTGAAAGCACTGGTTTGCTAAATCAGCGTACATTTTTTTAATTGTATCATGGGTTCGAATCCCATTTCCTCCGTAAAAATGTATTTAATCTGAATCTAGTCCAAAATAAAATTATTTTGTTTCTCGTCTTAATTACAAGTAATTAAGAACCAAATTCTTTGAATTTGTAATCCCATTACTTGTAGTTCCAAATTCAAAGAATTTGGAAGAGACACCTAATTAGTTGAATTAGGAAGGGTTCTAATTAAACTAATTAGAAAAAGCCTAATTAGTTGAATTAGGAAACACAACTAATGAATACAGGACACGTTCAAAATTAAAATAATTGGAAATTTATTATAAATCCAATTATTTCATTCAAATTTACTAATTATTTTTATTTATTTTGTATTTATGTACTTTATATAGATGAACTAAGTTCATCTCTTTTTATATTGTTTATTTTATGACTTTTTATTAATTAACAACCTCCTCTCTTAATATTCTTCATGTTTTTCTTTTTTAATGAGGACATAGCTTAGTTTGGTTAGAGTATTGGCCTGTCACGCCAAAGGTCGCGGGTTCGAGCCCCGTTGTCCTCGAAAACCATTTTTTTTTTTCGAGCCCCGTTGTCCTCGAAAAAAAAAATTTTTAAATACTAGTTAGTCTTTTAATTTTATGCCTTTTCAGTCTGGTCTTAATTACTTGTAATTAAGACTAAAAGAAAACAAGTAATTAAGAATAAAATTTTTGAATATAAAAAGTAGAATTTCAAAATTGTTCAGCTTTTTTTCTTAAATAAAAATCTGACTGTAAATTAAAATAATTCAAAACTAAATTTAGAAATTTTGGAAAGAGAAAAAAATAATGTATAGTCCTAAATAACAGTATTTAGTACTTATGTTCTAAATAAAAGGTGAACACCTTTTATTTAGGAATGGAAATCTCAATAAAAGGTGAACACCTTTTATTTAGGAATGGAAATCTCAATAAAAGGTGAACACCTTTTATTTAGGAATGGAAATCTCAATAAAAGGTGAACACCTTTTATTTAGGAATGGAAATCTCAATAAAAGGTGAACACCTTTTATTTAGGAATGGAAATCTATGAAATAATGTAATCAATTAAAAAGAAAAACTATATAAAAAATGATTGAATTTGTAGGTATTTTTGTTTACTTTATTATTGCTCTTGCCCTTTCTTTAATACTGGTAGGTGTTTCTTTTATTTTTGCTACAAAAAAATCAGATCCAGAAAAAATTTCAGCTTATGAATGTGGTTTCGATCCATTTGATGATGCCAGAAGTAGATTTGATATCCAGTTTTATCTTGTAGCTATTTTATTTATTATTTTTGATCTTGAAGTCACTTTTTTATTCCCTTGGGCACTTACTTTAAATCAAGTGGGTTTTTTCGGGTTTTGGACCATGATGATTTTTCTACTAATTTTAACAATTGGATTTGTCTATGAATGGCGAAAAGGAGCTCTTGATTGGAGTTAATTCAGTCTTAATTACTTGTAATTAAGAATAAAATTTTGTAGTTAAAATTTAAATAAAAAACTAGAGGAAAAACAAATTTAAAAATAAGAAGAAATTTTATAAAAATTTCTTCTTATTTCAGTCTGGTCTTAATTACTTGTAATTAAGAACCAAATTCTTTGTATTTGGAACAACTTGTAATTAAGACTGAGAAGGTCTTTTGTGATTTATAGTAATAAAATAAATCATATTTAAATTTTGTTAAAGGGTGTATAGCTCAGTAGGTAGAGCAGTCGGCTTTTAACCAACTGGTCGTAGGTTCGAGTCCTACTATACCCAATCAAGAGTTCTAAACTTATTTCAGAAAAAAAGTAATTTTTAATAAAATAGTTCTTAATTACAAGTAATTAAGACCAGATCCAAAATATATTTGAAAAATTACATGAAATTTCAGTCTTAATTACAAGTGTTTCCTAATTCAACTCATTAGGCTTTTTCTAATTAGTTTAATTAGAACCCTTCCTAATTCAACTAATTAGGTGTCTCTTCCAAATTCTTTGAATTTGGAACTACAAGTAATGGAGAAAGAACCAATTCGTAAAAAAAGTTGAAAGAGCGACTAATTTTATAAATTTAAAACTATTTTAATTTGCGGGGATGAGAAAATGGTTGTCTCGTCAGGCTCATAATCTGAAAGTTGTAGGTTCGAATCCTACCCCCGCTCTTTGCTTGTTATCTTATAAGAGGCTCTATCTTGACTTAACAAAAAGTGAAACACCCGAATCTTTTCAACTTCGACAAGTGACCCCTTTTGCTACCATATGTACTAGAGATTCTGGGAGACGTGGTCCAAGTCAAGATAACGGCGGAATAGTTCAGTTGGTAGAACAGTGGAATCATAATCCATAGGCCGTTGGTTCAAGTCCATCTTCCGCCAATAACTCTTTTTTCTCAAAAAAACTTATGTCTTTCATATAGAGAAACATCAAATAATTTGATTTAAGTTTAATTTTTCTTTTATTTTACTACTAGAACTTGATTCATAATTGTTATTATAAAAAAATTATCGATAAAAGTTTTTTTTGTTGTAAGTTTATAAAAAAAATATTGGATGTATTTCATATAGAATAATTTACGAATTCAAGTGAATTCTTAAATTTGAAAAAGATAAAAGATATAATTAAAGGTAATAAATATAAAATTATTAAGAGCATTTAGTGGATGCCTAGACAGAAGAAGAATAGGGACGTTAAAAGCAACGAAACGCCATAGCAAGGTGCATCAATCCTGAGACCTATGGATTTCCCTAAAGGAAACTTAAATTAAAAAATTACCTAGTGAACTGAAACATCTAAGTAGCTAGAGGAAAAAAAATCAACCGAGATTCTGTTAGTAGTGGTGAGCGAACACGGATTAGGCTTTTTTTCTCTTTCCTAATTCTTGAAATTTGGAATACCTTGATTTTTTTTATGATTCAAGTGTTTGGAAAATCACACCAAAGAGGGTAATAGTCCCGTAGATCCAAAAAATGAAGGAGTTCTCCATTACAAGTAATGGAGAAAGAGAAAAAATCTGAGTAAAACGAAGATACCCTTTGTTTGAAGAAAAAATATATTTTTGTATATTTTAAAAAGGGGGACCACCCTCTAAGCCTAAATATTTTCTTCTGATCGATAGTGAACAAGTACCGTGAGGGAAAGGTGAAAAAGTCCCCTAAATAGGGTGTGAAATAGAACCTGAAACTGAATGCTTACAAGCAGTCGAAGCTTTTCTTTAGAAAAGTGACGGCGTACCTTTTGCATAATGGGTCAGCGAGTAAATTTATGAAGCAAGCTTAAGCTCATAAGTGGAGGCGGAGTTAAAGCGAGCTTGAAAAGAGCAAATTTTGTTTTCTCCATTACAAGTAGTTCTCCATTACTTGTAATGGAGAAAGAGACCACGAGTTTCATAAATTTGACCCGAAACCAAGCGATCTAGTCATGAGCAGGTTGAAAAAATGATAACACGTTTTGGAGGACCGAACCCACATCTGTGGCAATAGATGGGGATGACTTGTGACTATGGGGTGAAAAGCCAATCGAGCTTGGAAATAGCTGGTTTTCTGCGAAATCTATTGAGGTAGAGCGTATATTAAAAAGTAAAAAGGAGGTAGAGCACTCGTTGGGTGATGGTGGCCCAAAGCCTTACTGATCCCATGGAAACTCCGAATACCTTTTTACTAACTATACAGACAGACTAAAGGCGCTAAGGTCTTTAGTCAAAAGGGAAACAGCCCAGATCGAACGCTAAGGTTCCAAAGCATTTTCTGAGTGGTAAAGGAAGTTACTAGGCGAAGACAACCAGGAGGTAGGCTTGGAAGCAGCCATCCTTTTAAGAAAGCGTAATAGCTCACTGGTCTATGTCTAGTAGCACCTAAAATGTAACGGAGCTCAAGAAAATCACCGAAGCGGCGATTTCAAAATTTCATCTACTTTTTTATGACTAAATAGTCTCTTAATTACTTGTAATTAAGAACCAAATTATTCTAATTTGGAACTAGTAGATTTTGTATTTGAAAGGTAGCAGAACGTTCTGTAAATCATAGAAGTTTGATTGTGAAATCAAGTAGAGATATCAGAAGTGAGAATGCTGACATGAGTAACGATAAATCATGTGAAAATCATGATAGCCGAAAGTCCTAGGTTTTCTACAGACCGTATTTCGGTGTAGAGTGAATCGGCCCCTAAGGAAAGAGCGACAGCTCGTTTTCGATGGGTTCAATGATGAAGATTCATTGATACGCAATTTAGTGACGACTAATTTGAGATTAGACAAGTTATTGGATATCTTGTTTTTCTTTAAGAAAAAAACCTCTATTAGTCCAGGAAAGAACTAAATCTCTCTTTTTGTGGATTTTATCTTTTTATCATAAAAGAATTTTGATAAATTTCGCTTTATCATTCTAAAATCAACCAATTTAGAATAAATACAACAAAATAGAAGAAAGTAACCGTACTTAAACCGACACTGGTGGACTTGTTGAAAAAACTCAGGCTAAGAGAGAATCATGTTGAAGGAACTCGGCAAATTACCTCCGTAACTTCGGAAAAAGGAGGACATGGAAGTGCCAAAATTTTTTATTGGCTCCCCATGTGGCACAAAAGAGGGGGTGGCGACTGTTTATTAAAAACACAGGACTCTGCTAAGTGGTAACACGATGTATAGGGTCTGACACCTGCCCGGTGCTGGAAACTTAACAGGAGGGGTGCGTTTCGTCCTAAAATTCAATGAGTTTTAGGAAGTAAACAAGCTCTCAATGCAAGGCCCAGTAAACGGCGGCCGTAACTCTGACGGTCCTAAGGTAGCGAAATTCCTTGTCGGGTAAGTTCCGACCTGCATGAATGGTGTCACGACTTCCCCGCTGTCTCCAACATGATCTCAGTGAAATTGAATTCTCCGTGAAGATGCGGAGTTCCCGAAAGTAGACGGTAAGACCCTATGCACCTTTACTATAGTTTAACATTGAAAAAAGAGTCTGAATGTGTAGAATAGGTGGGAGGTGCAAAAACTTTTGTTTTTGTTCCATCAATGAAATACCACCCTTTCTTTCTCATTTTTCTAACCTAAAAAAAATAATTGGCTCTTTTCTTCCACGATTTGAGTGTAATTATAGGGACAATGTTTAATGGGTAGTTTGACTGGGGCGGTCGCTTTAATTATGGAGCCTTATTTTGGTAACAGAATAAGCAAATCTGGCTATATGCTGGAACATCTGTCCAATAGTTCATTTTTTCTTACAATATCACCGTCTCGAGCGATTTATACATCGTTATGCCAAAAAAGTAAACAATTTTGGCACAGTAAGAGTTACTTAAAAAGTGAGCTAATTGGTGTCATGTCAAATCTTATAATGAACATGAGTAAAGAATTTCGATTGCTTTACAAAAGTAGAGAAACAGTATCGAATGCAGGCAATCAGCAGGAAACCAATCACTTATTGCATTTTTATGTGATTTTTGTAGTAGGATCCTCAACGACTATACGCCAAACGTCCTTTAATTTTGTTAAAGGATGATGATAGAGTCTGAGCTTTTGCGCGAGTAAAAGACTACATGTTTTTCTCTTAATTACAAGTTATTAAGAGCCAAAAATTTTTCAAATTGGTTTTCTTTTCAACAATTTACAAAATTGTTGAAAAGAAAAAAGACACAAAAATAAAAACTTGTAGCTTTAATTAATTAAAAAAATTGAATTAAAAAAATTTAATTATGATGAAAACATATACTAAATATTATGTTAAATTGATGGAACCCATTGTGGATAAAACTAGTAATTTTTTAGATAAATTTGTTTTTTCTAAATTTCCTAAAACTATTAATCTAGCAGTAACCTTTTTTGGGTTTACAAGTAAGCTGACTTATTTTTTTCTTTTTCATTATTTAGGAAATCTTATATATCTTCTTTTTTTTATTTATGTTTTTATAGATAATGGTAATAATTTCGCTTATATTTACTATGCTACACTTCACAAAGGGTTACCTAGTTTTTTAGTGAATTGTTATAAATATCTAAACTGGTCCTTTTTTTTCTTACTACTTTTTCTTTCTGTACTCTTTGAAGTAGTTTTTTTAAATACTATTTTTGTTTCTATACCAAAAATTAAGGAAAAAATTCTAGTTATCTATGGTGAAAATTATCTTTGTGATTATGGATATAACTCTAGAATCTCATCTTTAGCACGTACCGGTGAAAAAACTTATATTTTTGCATTGAGTTTAAGTGGAGCTTTTCTTGGAGCGTCTGCGGGTCAACTATATGAGACTAGTAGTTATCAGAGTAATTATCAAGCATATTTGGATGCTCAAACAAAAAATACAGGTGTGACTCTAAAACCACCAGAAAGATCAAGTCTTCTGAGATTTCCATTTTTCAAATAAAAACATCATCTAAAAACATCATCTAAAATCAAGGTAAATCTTTGATATTAATCAAAGGATTTAATTAATTAAAGTAACAAATCTGCCTAAAGAGTAACGGAAGTGTGCGAAGGTAAGCTCAGGCTGGACGGAAATCAGCCGCAGAGCGTAATGGTAAAAGCTTGCCTGACTGTAAGACTTACAAGTCGAGCAGAGACGAAAGTCGGCCATAGTGACCCGGGAGTTCTTGGTGGAAAGGCTCTCGATCAACGGATCAAAGGTACGCTAGGGATTAAATCTGTTAGTCCTAGTTCTTCGTGAGAAGAAAAGCGTTTCTTGAGGCTGTACTCAAGATAAAAAGAAACTGGGTGAATTGCAAGAACGCTAAAGTGTTTTTAGAGACTGAAAACATCATGCCAACTTGCAGCGAAGCATTTTGAATGGAAAAACAAGTAAAAATGAACGTTCAACGACTAGAGAATGAGGACTTCCTACCAATAAATTCTCCACGAGCGCCCAGTAACTCAAAAAAATAACATTCTTTTATGAAAAAACCAGTAGCCACACAAAGAAAACGGTTAAAGTGAATCTTAATTACTTATAATTAAGAAAAGCAACAAATTTCTTTTCTTTTTTTATTAAAAAAAGAACACAAACGCTTTTTGAAATTGCTGTTGGTGGCCTTTTAGGTGACGTTTCAATTCAAACTCAAAATCAAGGCAAACCTTATCGACTTCAATTTCAACCAGCGGATTATTTACACCGTGACTATGTATTTCATTTACATCAAAAATGGAGTGATTGGGTTCTTTCTCCTCCTTTTTTCGATAATGATCGTAAAATGTAGAGTTTCCAAACAATTTCACATGTTAATTTTGTCAAATTGGCTGAGCTTTTCGTTCTAGATGAGAATGGTGTGAAATGTAAAAAACATCTCAAACCTTCTTTAATTTAAAAAGACCAGGTTTAGCCTATTGGTTTATGGATGATGGTGAAAAATCGAGTGATACTAGAGATTCTCCTCGAAGAGTCTTTGCACTTAATACACAAGGTTTTACAGAAAATGAAGTTGAAATGTTGTGTGATAGATTAACCAAAAAATTTGGGTTGAAATGTTGGAAAAAACCTACTAAAAATGGTTTTGTTGTTGTGATTTCTACTGAAAGTTATGAACTTGTGATGAGTTTACTAGATCCATCTAGTATTCCATCAATGCGTCATAAATTACCTTTTGGTACCACATTTTTGAGTTGATGACATAGTCTGAACTTTATGGAAACATCAAGAAATAAAGGATAAAGAGCCTTTATGATAACACGTTTGAACAGGCTGATGACTCCCAAGAGCTCTTATCGACGGAGTCGTTTGGCACCTCGATGTCGACTCATCGCATCCTCGAGCTGAAGAAGGTTCGAAGGGTTCGGCTGTTCGCCGATGAAAGCGGTACGTGAGTTGGGTTTAGTACGTCGTAAACACACAATAAACAAAATTGCGACCTTGAAGTGTGAACTTCAAGTAAAATTCGCCTCATAACGGTGGAGCCCTGCAAATTTCGTACATTTGCAGGGGAATACCGCGGGAAGTTTAAGAAAAAACAAAAACCAATATGAAAAAAACTACTCTCCTAATTCCTACATCTTTTCAAATGTCTTTACTTTATGGTACTCTCCTTGGTGATTCTTATCTCTACACGAAAGGAACCATTCAAATAGAACAGAGTGAAGCTCATAAAGAAGATGTTTTCTGGTTATATGATCAATTAAAGTCATTAACTACGGGAAAAGGACCACAAGTAGCCACTCGAAAACGAATTCATCTAAAAACGGGTCACATTACTCACACTCAAAGTTCTCGTTTTGACACACGACATCTTTTTCGTGAATGGAAACCTGTTTTTTATCAGGAAGGAGTAGGTCTCCATGGAGAACCAGTAGATTTTTCAGAACGTCTAGACGCAGTAGCTCTAGCAATTTGGTTTCTTGACGATGGCGGTAGAAGTTCTAGTGTCAAAACTGGAGTATTTTTAACTGTAGATAGTTACACTTCTTTTGAGATTACTAGAATTCAAGAAACATTAGAAAACAAGTTTCAGATTAAAACTAAAAAACAAAAAGTTGGAGTGAGTTCGAGTGGAAACGATCAAATAGGTTTAGCAATAAGCGGTCTTGACTATCTCGAATTTTATCGACTTGGTTCTTAATTACAAGTAATTAAGACAACCTCTAGTTACTCAAGTTCCTAGTTTCGCTGAAAAAAAACTTCCTAATGTTTCACATCTCTTATAACCCTGTAACGACTCTGCTAGAAATGGCAGGATAGCTTAAGTTTTCAAGTTATAACACGGCGACTCTCGTTCTACCAACGAGATGATGGTATAGTCTACGCCCTTAGTAATAAGGGAATTTTCCTGAGTGATCAGGATTTCCTAAGGTCAGAAATTGATTATGGAAAAACGTGGAGACAGTACGGATCCTATCTTTTTCGGGTGTTGAAAATTGAGAGAACCATTTCCTTGTACGAGAGGACCGGAAATGACGAACCTCTAGTGTATCAGTTGTTGCGCCAGCAGCATCGCTGAGTAGCTACGTTCGGAATGTAGAACTGCTGAAAGCATCTCAAGCAGGAATTCATTTCTTAAAACAAGTTTTCGAGGTCGTAGAAGACTACTACGTGATAGGCGAGATGTGTACTCATAGTGATATGAAAGCTAACTCGTACTAACTCATAAATACCCTTCAGTTTTCTGAAGGGTGTTTTTTTATTTATCTTCACTTTATTATAGATAAAATCAAAAATGTTATAAATCTTGTAATATAAAAAAAAGAGTTTTTATTTTTCATTATGTTTTTTAATAAAGAAATTTTTAGATTTGCTTTTTTTGTTTATTTATTTCACATTTGTTTTTTAACAAGTTTGAGTCAATGTATTTATTTTTTGTCTTACTATTCTAGAAGTACTAACATTCATCTTTTAGGCTATTTTTCTTTTATTGTTGTAGTGGTAATTGCCCTTTTTTCGGTAAAATTCAGGCAATTCTACTTCACTTTAGTTTTTAACGAAATTTCAATTAAATTTATTATTAAATTAAAAGAAATTCTGACTAAAGCACAAAACCAATATTCCTATACTTGTTTTATTTTATTTCATTTTTATATTGCTTTTTCCATTTTTCATTTCATGATGCTTTATTTTTATGAAATTGACGTCACTTTCGAGATAGTTTATCAATTATTAAATCTAATACGTCTGTTTTTTTTCCCATTAATTTTATTAATGGTTACTCTCACTTTATTTCCAGATTTTTTTAAAATGGAAGGGATAGTAGTCGAGTCTTCTAATAAGTTGATTATTCAAGCGACATCCCAGTTGTTAGATTTTCTTAAAGAGTTGGGAAACGTAAAAAAAAACCCAAAAACAGCAGGACTTATTTATGCTATAACAGGGACTGGGTTAGTAGCTACGGCGCATAGATTTAATTTACAGGAGCAGTTTACACAAACTACTGAGAAATTGGGAATAAATTTTGCTGATGTTCCTCCTGCTCTCGTGAATGATCCTGCGGGTTACGAATTGTACAAATCCGTTTTAAAAACAATTTCTCAAATCGACCAGTCAGCATTATCTGTATTGGCATCGGACATTAAAAGTTTTCTCACTAAAAATCCAACTTTGAGAGAAAAGTTGACTCTAGATTTGACTCATTTTAAAGCAGCTGATGCTCTATATGAAGCAAAGAAACAGCAAAGTCTTGAAAAAGCTGGCGAAATTGGTGTATCTCCCCTTGCTCGAGCTTCCACTGATTTAGAAGTAAATCCTTCGAGTTCAGCTGTTTCCAAAATACCCACAATTATTGAAAAATTAGTTTTTGATAATTAAAATGGAGATTTTATAAAAATCTTTAACCAATAAAACACTTGAATTCGTTTTTTTTTTAATAGAATTCTGATTTTTGTTATGATCTTGATGCTGATGTTGGATGGAATGCTATCTCTAGTTATGGTAGTTACTTGTCAGTTTTAGCAGCATTATTTTTCTTTTATGTAATGTATAAAACATGAACTAATCCTCGTAATCCATGGGACAGGTGTAGCGGCTACATTAGAATGGATGTTACCATCTCCTCCTAGTTATCATTCATTTTCAGAAATTCCTAGTATTAAATCTACTAGTAAATCCTTAATTTCTACTTTATTATTTAAAGAAGTATGAATTCTTTTAATAAATTAAACACGTCTGGTCTCCATTACAAGTAATTAAGAACCAAATTCTTTGAATTTGGAACTACTTGTAATGGAGAGAGAACCAATTAATACAATTTTACGTTTTAATATAAATAAATTATACTCAAATTCTATGATTTCTTTTATTGAAAATAAATTACAAAATTTAGGGTTCATTTTAGATACTAAAATTTTTAAAAACCCTCTAATTTTTAAAATTTCTTGTGCCTTTTTCAACCGCACATCCAGGATTACTAATTTTCTTTTGTTTAACACAATCGGGTATTCTTGTTTTCTTTTTTTTCTTGCTTTTTTTTCTTATTATAATTTTGAAGGCGCCAACGAGTTTATTTTAAAATTGCAGCTTTTTGGGGTTTCTCAAATAACTTCTATTTTCTTCTCGATGCCTATCAGTTTCCAATTTTTTATTTTGTTTATTCTACTCTTTTATCAAACTATCTTTTTGAATACTTTATTAGCTTATTCTAAGAAAATTGGTGTTTTTATGAAAACAAAATATAATGATGAAGACGTATTAAAAAAACTACACTATAATTCTGGATTCACTACGGCGGTTAGAAGTTTAATTCCCGCTGGCGTAGTTGTATGTGTGTTTTGTGGGAAAGATGCTATGGATGCATATAAAGTCAAAACTACGATGGAAGCTTGGAAAATCGTAGCAGAGTTGGCGATCAATGCCAAGTTAGACCCCCCCGAATGTCCAGTACAAGTTTCGGTTATAACTACAAATACTAGCAATACAGCATTAAATTTTCCTTCTAGTAAGTAATAGATAGTTTACTACTGCTGCTAAAAATACAGTATTAACTATTTAGCCCCCTAGTGAAATTTATTTCCTAATTCGAATAATTAGGAATGATCATTAACATTCTCCACTTTTTTTATAAATATAAAAGAAATACTCATAATTAATTCATATGAGTTAATTATGAAGATTTCTTTTAATACACAACAAGTAGATAATTCATTTTTATTTTAAAGAAACATCCTATTAAAGGGTGTGCTTGTTTGTTATAATTCAGTTAAATTTTAAAATTTTTTGTTTTTTTTTTAATAAAAAAAAAAGTTGGAAATTCAATTTAAAAAGCTGCCAGCTACTAAAAGAATACCTAGTAATTTTTAACAGAAAAAATCAAGAGTAACCCATTAAAAAATCGAGAGATTAGAAAAAATAAAGCCTCCTCTAAAAAAAAGTAGGTGTTCTGTATAGAAAGAATTACAAGGGTTCACCCTGTTTGGAGTAAATTGCTGGTTTCGTTCTCTAGATGAAAAACACAAGAAACCCTTTATGGTACGTTTGTGAATGAATTATATATATATATATTAAAGTGAGAAGCTGTAAATTTTTTCTTTTTACATTTTCAGTCTTGGTGATCTCTTTCCTAATTCAACTAATTAGTCTCTCTGTAAAAAAAGTGAAGAAGGGTTTCTTGTTTATTTCATTTTGAGAATCCAATTACATTAACAGGAAAGCCTATTGAGTATTTATCAAGATTGTCTTAATTACTTGTAATTAAGAATTAGAGAACTTGAGAGTGAATTTCTTTATACAATGAAGAATTTAGGTATTGGTTGAGGCTAGATTTATATTAATATTAAATGAGCGGTGACAGCATTTTTTATGTGTTCATGAAATTCTTTTCCTAAATACTTGTATTTCCTAATTAAACTGATTAGGAAAAAGAACCCCACTTTTCATATTCTAAAAAAATCAAATTTACTCTCTTTTTTTTATAAAAAAAAAACCAAAAAAGGGTTCCAGAATATCACTTAACTTTTTTTCCACATTCTGTCCTAAATTTAGGACAGAATGTGATTTAACTAGTTTCTTGTTTTAATAAATAAGCAAGAAAAATGGTCAATTTTTTGTTCTCCATTACATGTAATGGAGAACTCAGTTGGAATACATAAAAATTGATATTATGAAAATCTAGTAGGACAGTAATCAAGAAACTAGAATTTTTTAACAACCAACAAACCTACTTTCATGAAATTTAAGGGTAAGATAGTTCTCCATTACAAGTAGTTCTAAATTCAAAGAATTAGTACAAGTAATGGAGACGAGAAAAAAATACAACTGTTTTTTGATGTACACTTAGTTTTCTGATCCACTCTTTGGGAGTAGACCTGCTAATCCTGAGTTGCTAGACCCTTCCCCTTGTTCTGGAGAAGGCTTTTGTTCTTCTACATACCTAGAAAAATTGATATAGTCCGGTAAACTCCTTTCTTCCTGAAGAACACCGAAATATCAATCTTCTAGAGATTTTGGGGGAATTGACATTGAGGCTAATTCTGATTCTTTGATGGCGCATCTAAATTGAAATCACCTCCAGTTTGATCACTAGGTAAATTGCTAGAAGCATTACCTACATGGGGTCCTAAATCTTGGTCAAGAACATGCAACTTGAAATTTCTAAATCTCTCTGAAGGGGAATCATATTTTGGTTCTACTAAATATCCATACAAAGGGCGCCAATCACATTCTATAAAGATTAGGTCAAATGCTTTTTTGTTACATATTCGGTATACTCTTTTTTCTTTGTCTTCGATAGATTGTGTGATTTTATTGACTTGTTGCTCAGTTAGACTTTCTAAATAAAGTATCTTCTCTAAAGAATCTAGCTCATCATTAATTGCACGTGATAGATTTTCTTTTAGTAAAACTAACGCATTAAATGCAGTTTTTTCATACATAAACTATCGAATTTATGCGTCTTTGTTGTTCTGGAGAGAGTTCTTCATCTATAGAAAGAGCCGTAGGTACATCTATAGTCGAACTCATCGTCGTTCTTCTACTTGTAGTGACATTGTTTTCCTTTGGTAAAGAAATTATGGGGCCTGATCCCCCCTCCTGAACTTTAATTGGGACTTGAGGAGGTGTATTTTTTCTCTCTTCAGTTTGAGACGTTGATTGTACACTTAAAGGACGAGGTCGAGCAGAAGAAGAAGACTGAGCTGCCGCATTTTGCGCGTCTTGAGGGTCTAGAGAACCAAGTGGATGTTTTCCTTTAGAGAGGTCTCTAGGCTCACCCACCGAATTGATTCTAGGATCCTTACTCTCAGGCCATTTAAACCCTTCTGGCAGTGAACTACTTTCTGGCGTCAATTCTGTACTGGTATGCGAAGAGCTTTCAAGTCTCTCTGGAAGAGTTCTTTCAATTTCATCGGTTACTAGAGACTCATTTTCTTCCATGAGAGTATAAGCAGTTCCACCTGCAGCTAGTGAAAGCGCAAGACCTAAACGTGGCGCATTATTAACATAAACTCGTTTGACCTTCACCAAAAACTGATTTTTTTTTTCAAGAAATTTTTCCCTGAAAGATGTCATTTTGGTCTGTAAACGTAGTTTTTTATCAATGAAATAGTTTTTTATTTCATGTCTATAATAATAACTTACAGCCAACAAGCCTCCAACAGCAACCAAGACGATATTAGAAGATCTCAACATCCAATTGGCAAAATCAGCAAGTCGAACACCACCAATAGTAGGACCAGCACCACCAGCATTCATGAAATAGTGATACATTTTATTCATAAGAGTTAACAAACCTTGGCCTAAACTAGTCAACAACAACCACCACCAGGGAGGAGAAGGATCGTCTTGTGGACTTTCATCTGGAATTCGAACAAGTCCCGGAATAGGCGAGATAGGTGGGATTACTTCTTGAGATGAGTCAAGTAAATGAACAAAGAGAAGAATTAGAAGAACGCATAGTAAAAAAAGGAAAGCAATTTCACCTTTTTGAAAAGTATTCTTATAATTTTCAGTATTTATTTTTTTCGTATCAGATAATTTTGTATTTTTTGTCATAGAAATTGGAGTTTTAATTCTTTTTTTTTATTTTTTAAAATACGTGATACTTGTTATTTTTCTAAATTTAGTAAATTTAGAAAAATAACAAGTAAAAACCTTCGGATTATATCAAAATAACTACTAAATTTGTTCTCTTTCTCCATTACAAGTAGTTCCAAATTCAAAGGATTAGGTTCTTAATTACAAGTAATTAAGATCAGGAGAACTACAAGTATTTCCTAATTCAACTAATTAGGCTTTTTCTAATTAGTTTAATTAGAACCCTTCCTAATTAAACTAATTAGGGAGGAGACTGAAGTTTATCGATCCACTTTTTTGAAAAGTCTTTTAATTACAAGTAATTAAGACTAAAAGTCAACAATTTTTTTTGTTGAGAGAAACTTGGTTGTTCTAAACTTTGTAAAAAGTTTTAGAACAACAAAAGGTCACTTGGCATCTTAATGTTAAGAAAGGGGGAAATTAAAAGGAATTGAACCTTTAAAAAAACAAGAGTTCTTGTGTTTTTTTTTCTAAAATAATCTCTATATTCCAGCTGCAGGTTCCCCTACAGCTACCTTGTTACGACTTCAACCCAATCACAAATCTTAAATTCGGCTTGAGTTCAAAGAAAATCTACAGAAAATCATAATTAGTATCATTTATTCCTATATTTTCCAGAATCTCAAAGACTTCCTCCACTATTTGCTTTTAGGCTGTGACGGGCGGTGAGTACAAGGCTCAGGTACAAATTCACCGTAGCGTGCTGATCTACGATTACTAGTGATTCCGGCTTCATGTTCTCGAGTTGCAGAGAACAATCTGAACTGAGACGAGTTTTTAAGATTTGCTCCGATTTTCATCATTGCTCCTTTTTGTACTCATCATTGTAACACGTGTGTAGCCCAGCCCATAAGGGTCATGAGGACTTGACGTGATCCCTCCCTTCCTCTAGTCTATCACCAGCTGTATTTCCATTTAAAATTTCAAATAAAGAAAGAAATTTTCCATGAAAAGAGGGGTTTCGTTCGTTAAGGAAATTAATCCAACATTTCACAACACGAACTGACGACAGCCATGCAACACCTGTAATCTTCACTAAAAGGTCTCTTTTAGTATTTCTAAATAACAAGAAATTGTGTAAAGATTATGTCAAGGACTGGTAAGGTTTTGCGCGTTGTTTCGAATTAAACCACATGTTCCACCACTTGTGTGAGCCCCCGTCTATTCCTTTGAGTTTTAGTCTTGCGACCGTACTCCTCAGGCGGACCTTTTAACGCGTTAGCTAATATAAATGGTAAACCAGGATTACAAAAGGCAAAGCCTTTTGTAATTACAGACTTTACTATTCACAGAAAGGTCATCGTTGACGGCGTGGACTACGGGGGTATCTAATCCCCTTTGATCCCCACGCTGTCGCACCTCAACGTCAGTCTAGTACCAGAGAATTGCCTTCGCTTTAGGTGTTCCTCCTGGAATCAACAAATTTTACCTCTACGCCAGGAATTCCATTCTCCTCTTACAGACTCCAGTTTAGGAATCAAAAAAATAAGTGTCAAAGGGGTGCTTTGATGTTTTTATTTCTGATTTTCTAAACAGCCTACGTGCGCTTTACGCCCAATCATTCCGAATAACGCTTGCCCCTCTCGTATTACCGCGGCTGCTGGCACGAAATTGGCCGGGACTTTTTGCTTCAATTTTGTCATAATCTCTATTGAAGTAAAGGGCTTTACAACCAAGTTAGTCTTCATCACCCACGCGATTTAGCTGGATCAGGCTTGCGCCCAGTGTCCAAGATTCCTCACTGCTGCCGCTCGAAAGCGTCTGGGCCGTGTCTCAGTCCCAGTGTGGCCGATCATCCTCTCAGATCAGCTAAGGATCTTCGGCTTGGGAGGCTTTTACCCTACCAACTACCTAATCCTACGCAAGCTCATCTCGCAACGTCTTTTGACTTTAATTAATTTTATTAATTTATCCGAGATTCAGATCACTCTTTGCTTGGTTTGCGAGGTAGATTCTTACGCGTTACTCACCCGTTCGCTACTCCATATCAGAAAATTTCTGAAATGGCGTTCAACTTGCATGTGTTAAGCTTATCGCTAGCGTTCATTCTGAGCCAGGATCAAACTCATACTAATTTTTCTTTTATTATAATTTTTTCTTTAACTTTTTTAAAGTAAGTTGTTTTTTTTATTACCATTTAGTTCTTAATTACAAGTAATTAAGACAGGTTGTTACTTTTTTTTCAAAAGATATATATTTTAGTTTTTAATTACAAGTAATTAAGAGTCTCTCCATTACAAGTAGTTCCCAATTCAAAGAATTTGGTTCTTTCTCCATTACAAGTAATGGAGACACAAGTAATGAAGATCAGGAGAACTCAATCAATTTAAAAATAAAACAAAATCTTTTAATTTCGTTTTTTTTCTCTTTCTCTTGTTTTAGTCTTAATTACAAGTAATTAAGACTAAAACAACCAAATTCTTTGAATTTGGAAATACAAGTAATGGAGAACTACTTGTAGTTCTTAATTACAAAGAATTAAGAAAGAGACCACCTCTAATTAAAACACGAACCATTTGAATAATTTTGGAATAAGAGTTTCTCTATATGATAAACAATGTTTTTTATGTAACAAATTAAAAGTTTACTCTTTCTTTATTTATTACAGTAAAAAAAAAAGGACATCTCTATATGAAAGACATGAATTTCTAAAAATTTAAATGTTCCCTAAAAATACAGAATTGCTGTAATTTTTACACGATTTTGAAATTTGTTTCTAAAAAGTCGTATTTAAGACTGTTCTTAATTACTTGTAATTAAGAAGACGTTGTTTTAAACATTCAAAAACACTAATAGAATTTCGTTGAATGTGAAATAAAGGTTGTAATTGCAAGCTTTGTTCTAAAAGAAAGGATAATTGTGTTTTTCTATCTAAAATTTCAAAAAATTCAGAATAAATAGAATTCGTGGTTTTAAAATAAATTTCAAGATCTAGATGATTTAAAATTTGTTTTTTATAAAAACAACTAATAAAAATTAATTTTGAATAAGAATTTAAAAAACTCCAAATAGATTTTAATTGAGCCTCATCCTTACAACCTAGAATTAAATAAGGACCTTGGCATAAAAAGAGTGCCTTTTTTTCACTATTAACAGTTAATAGACTTTTTTTTAATAAACTATTTTTAACATTCAAAATTTGAATGCAGTCACCGTCGATTTCTTGAAGTTTTTGTCGAAAATCAAACCAATCTTTTATTGTGAAATTATTATGTTGTAATAAAAAGACTATTGGAAATTCGTTTAAAAAATTTTCTGTTTTAAGTTTGTTTATTTTTTTTTTATGATGTATCATTGTATTTATTTTTTTTAATTAACTTTTAAAATTTTGTATCTATTTTTCTTCAATTTATTTAATTTAAGACAATCTTAAATTAAATAAAATGTAAAATATTGATTTCTAATAAATAGAATTTTATTTTGATGTCTTTTCAGTCTTAATTACTAGTGTCTCCATTACTTGTAATGGAGAAAGGATAGAATTAAATTTTAAATTTATAAACAAGATGTTAATAAATAAAAAGACACAAATAGATTATTACAGATAAAGTAAAATAAAAAACCAAGCAATTTATTTAATAGAAAACAAGAGATACAAAAAATTAATTTATTATTTTTTTGTTTTTTTTTTGTGAATTGCTTTTTTCCTTGTACTAGCAAATTCTCCTAATTTATGTCCTATCATCTCATCAGTAATTTTAAGAGTTAAAAAACTTTTTCCATTATGTATTTGAATTTGTTTTCCGACAAAATAAGGCAGAATAACTGAACGACGAGACCATAATTTTTGATTTTTTGTTAGAACTTCACAAAAAGGACCTTTCCATAAAGATCTTGTCATATTTTTACTTTTAATGTTTTGTTAAGTTGATTTCCAAATAAATACTTACTATTTTAGAATAAAATTTAAATTTGAAAATATACAATTTTTTTTAATAATTACGATTGGTTTTTTTATGAATCCGGTCTGGTCTTAATTACTTATGTCTCCATTACAAGTAGTTCCAAATTCAAAGAATTTGGTTGTTTTAGTCTTAATTACTTGTAATTAAGACTAAAACAAGAGAAAAAATTTTAAAATTTAAGAAACTTTTAATTATTTTTAATCACGAATTATGAATTTAGTTTTTAAGGGTAATTTATAATATGCTAAAGAAACTGCCTGTTTAGCTAATTGTGAGGATATGCCATCCATTTCAAATAAAATTTGTCCTTTTTTTACTCTACATACCCAAAAATTAGGAGAACCTTTACCTTTACCCATTCGGACTTCAGCAGGTTTAGATGATACGGAAATATCTGGAAATACACGAATCCAAATTTGGCCCATTCTTTTAAATTTTCTAGTAATAATTCGTCGAACTGCTTCTAAAGTTCTTGCAGGAAGTCTTCCAGATTCGAGAGCTTTTAAACCAAATTGACCAAATTCTAATTGAGTTGTATTAGATAAAATACCTTTTACTCTACCTTTTTGAAATTTTCTATATTTTGTGCGTTTTGGTTGTAACATTTTTACTAATTATTTTATCAATAATCTTATTTTTTTTCTTTTTTTTTTTCCTCTCCATTACTTGTAATGGAGAACCAAATTAAAAGATCTAATTTATTTCATTTTTTTAGCACGAATAAATAATTTTAAATTTTTCAAATTAAAAAACTATTATTGAAAAAAAAACTAATTAATGCTAGTCTTAATTACTTGTAATTAAGAATAAAATTTAAAAAATTTTGGATTAAAATTATTTTATGTATTACACTAAAAACTAATTATTATTCTTCTATTTTAAAACTCTTAATTATGGAATTAGTATAATCTAAAACCTGTCCTATTTCTAAATAGAAGCCATAAGCCTTCTATTTAGAAATACAAATTGTAAGGATTTAAAATAAATAATTTAAACATATAAATACTCAATTATAACAAATCCATACTTTTACACCAACCGATCCAAAACTTGTAAAGGCTGTTTTTAATGAAAAATCTATTTTAGAAGAAAACACTTGTAAAGATGTTTGTCCATATTTGAGACATTCTGTTTTTGAACGTTGAGCTTTTTTAGATTTCCCACCTACTCGTCCAGAACATGTAATACGCACACCGCGAATAGATTCTATTTGTGATAATTGTTTTATAATTTTACCCTTTAATCGGCGAAAAGCTATACGTTTTTGTAAAAAATAAACAATTTCATCAGCTAAAAAACTAGCATGTTGCCAATCATTTTTCACTTTAAAGGGAATCAAATTTAATTCAAGATTATACAAAGAAGACAAAGAAGATTCTAAGTAATTTTTATATTTAAAATTGTTTTTGTTTATTGGATGTTCTTTGTTTATTAATTTGCAATTAATTTCAAAATGAGATAAATTTTGAATTGATCCATTTCCTACTAGGTTTAATTTGGGAGTATCCAACGATTTAGAAAAACTTAATAATTTTTGATTCCCATTTGATTGAAATTGTGTAGGACTTCCAAAATTTTGTAAATTTTGGAACATCATTTTATTATTTTTTTTGTTTAACTGAGACTTGAAAATTTTATAAATGAGCAAATTTTGTAGAAAAATAGAATTTGTTTCCATCTTTGCAGGCTGTTTGATTGTTTCAGCCTGAAATTGAGTAAATTGGGATAAATTTGTGTTTTGATAAGGACTTGATGTTTTTCCTAATTTTTCAAATGGTTTCAAATTACAATAATAAGGAAAAAAACCATTTGAATAATTTGGTAAAGATTTCAATGATATGAAATGAGTTAAATTTATCAATCTTGTATTAACATCTTGACCTAAATATGGTTTGAAATTATTCCAATTTAATTCCGAAATAGATGTATTTTGTACAGAAAGAGATTTTGTTTTTTTAAGTGCAGACCATAATTGAAAATTTTGAAAAGTTGTAATTCTTTTTTGAATTTTTTTTATAGCCTGTTGATTTAAAGTCCCATAAAAATTTTTATTTTTAGGTTTTGAAAAAACCAGATGTTTTATTCCAAATTTTTGTCTTTCTAAATTTTGTGATTTAATGTTTTTAAACTTTTTTTTGTTTTTGAAAAAAAATCGATTTTTTTTCGAAAAATTTCTTTTTTTAGTTAATCCAAATAAACCAGATCTCCATAATCGTGTAGATTTAGAATAACAAAAAAAATTATAAACTTGTGTTTTTTTTTGTAAATGATGAATGGAATAACGAGCTGTTGGAAGTTTCAGTAATTTTAAAAAATTATTTAAATAATTTTGTAGAAAAAGATCTTTATTAATTAAACTTTTATAGAAATAATTGCTATACCAACAATTATCAAAATATCTGTTTGTATATTGTAGTCTTAAAGAAACTGGATTAATTTTTTGTCCCATTTTTTGAATTTTTGACTTTTTTTTATTTATATTACTTTTAGTTGGTTTATTTCATTTTATTAAAATGAGATAAAGAGATAAAGAACCGTAAAATGGTTCTATGATTAAAAGAATAAGAAATTTTCGTTACTCTATATAATGTACAAGTAAATAAAGTATAAGAAGAATTTTTATACAATTTGTAATTTATAATTTTTTAGCTAGTCTGGTCTTAATTACTTGTAATTAAGACTAAAAGAAAACTTGTAATTAAGAACCAAATTTAATAAATTATTGTCAGTCTGGTCTTCATTACTTGTAATTAAGAACCAAATTCAAATAATTTGGTTCTTTTAGTCTGGTCTTAATTACTTGTAATTAAGAATAAAATAGAATAACTTAAAACTTTTTTTAAATACAAGTGGGAACCTTTGTATGGAGTCTTGTGAACTTTACTTGTTGGCTAAAATACAATTATTTAAAACTAGGACAGAATCTAATTAATTCTTCTTAATCAGACCCCACAGAATAATAGAATTAAATATAAAAGTGATGCCCTCTTTTTAAAAAAATTCCAATAAGTCTCCAAGAATCTTTTTTTAAACTTCTGGACCTAAAAATCCACTAAGTTCTCTCTTTTTTTATCTCAAAGATTGTGGAATTTTTGAAATGAATGAGAGCAAATTAAAAAAAAAGTCGTTAAGAAAAGAAAGTTGATAAAAAAAAAGGTATCTTTTTTTATTCATATCATAGATTTTCTTAATTACTTGTAATTAAGAAGGCATTTTCTAAAAAAAATGAAATTGGTGATGGCGAGATGTTTCTAGATGATGTACACGAAATTGCCAAGCCAAAAAATGTCACGTTTTAGAATTAAATAAAAGATGGTTTCAGCAAGGACGTCCTTGCTGAAATAAAAGTATCTAAAAGATGTTTTTGATGAAAAAATCTTTTTATTATAGAATTATTAAGAGAAACTATGTCTTTACAAACCCGTTTTTCTTGATTAAAATGGTTTTGTACTGTAAACGGGATTATCGAGTTGTAGCTTTAATGCTAGGGATTTCTTCGAAACTGTGATAAGAAGGTGGCGATGGCAGCATCCACTCTAAAGTAGCTGAGATACCAGGTGTAGTTTCCCAAGGATTTCGAGGACATTTTTCTTCGCTTGTAAGTGTTTTATACACAACGTAGAAGAAAAACAGAGCTGCTAATACAGAAAGATAGCTTCCATAACTAGAGATAGCATTCCAACCAGCATATGCGTCAGGATAATCAGGAATTCTACGAGGCATACCAGATAAACCTAAGAAATGCATAGGAAAGAATGTAATATTTACTCCAATAAAAGTCATCCAAAAGTGGATTTGGCCTAATGTTTCTGGGTATTGTACTCCAGTAATTTTACCAATCCAATAATAATAACCAGCAAATAAACCAAACACAGCACCCATTGATAATACATAATGGAAATGCCCCACTACATAATAAGTATCATGGAAAGCAATATCAAGGCCTGAGTTAGCAATTACAACACCAGTTAATCCACCAATAGTAAACAAAAATAAGAAACCTATAGCAAATAACATTGGAGTACGGAATTCAATACTTCCTCCCCACATAGTTGCAATCCAACTAAAAATTTTAATACCTGTTGGTACAGCAATAATCATTGTAGCTGCTGTAAAATAAGCACGAGTATCAATATCTAAACCTACAGTATACATGTGATGAGCCCATACAATGAAACCTAAAATACCGATACTTAACATTGCATAAACCATACCTAAATAACCAAAAATTGGTTTTTTTGAGAAAGTAGAAATCACATGACTTACAATTCCAAAAGCAGGAAGAATTAGAATATACACTTCTGGGTGCAGAGTGTCTCAAATGAGACACCAAGGACTTTCTCTTAAACTTGCTCTTTTTGAAAAACACGGACAAAATGATGTAAACGGGCCTGAGACCTTGGATCTCGATGTAATCCTCGTTCAAGATAGCCTAAAAAACGAATGATACCTTTTAAACGAGCCTGTTTTTTCGTATTTTGGAGAGAAAACGTTTGAAAATACTCAAGAATTTCTCGATCTGTTCTAGCATCCATCCACCAAATCCATCCGTTCCATGATACGTCAGGATACACATTTCCTCCAACAAGCAGTGCAATTCGATCAAGAACATGTTTTTCTTTTTGACTGATCGACACACTGGGTTGAAACTTTGCAGCCTTATTAATTGAAAATGAGCCATCACCACAAAAAAATCCGGAAAGCCACGCATTGTTTAATGATATAGGTTCTCGAGCTTTCGGTGTGATGTGAGAGACAACACATGCTTTTTCATATTGTAAGGTGAGTCTTTCTGTTTGGAAGAGTCCATTGAGATTCTGTAACAACAATTCTATGGGTTCACGCTTATGAATTCTCCAACGTACAGCTTTTTTTTTTATACGTGGTGTTACAGATCCACCAAGGTGTCGTTTAATCCAATGGAGTGTTTGAACTTCTTTTTCATGCATTGTAATTTCGCAGGAGACATAGCGATCACGAGAGACGTAGAATCCGCCATCTGCGTCTAAAAGGCCTGCGAACCAATGATAATTGAGACAAGTTTCGTTACGTAAAGTCTCTGAGGATCCTCTTTTACTGTTGATAATTTGATTTTTTTTCATATTTTTTGTTTATGTAACAGAAATGGTGACAAAACCCTTTAATTTCATTAAAGTAGTTCCCTTTAATTTCATTAAAGTAGTTCCCTTTAATTTCATTAAAGTAGTTCCCTTTAATTTCATTAAAGTAGTTCCCTTTAATTTCATTAAAGTAGTTCCCTTTAATTTCATTAAAGTAGTTCCCTTTAATTTCATTAAAGTAGCTTTTTTTTTGTCACTGAAGAGTTTCCTGCTGATTGAGTGGAAAGTCTTTAAAATTTTCACTGATGTGGGTTGTTGTTTTTTTTATAATAAAAAAACACGAATACTTCTACACCGAGTATTTAAAGATACACACTGTTCCAGCAAATAGTAACGTGTACACGTTGAAATCACTTTCAACGGCGGCCATCCTTAAAGTTTAACCGAAAAACCAGAATAAATGTTGATAAAGAATAGGATCCCCACCACCTGCAGGATCAAAGAATGTAGTATTGAAATTTCTATCAGTTAACAACATTGTAATACCACCAGCTAAAACCGGAAGTGATAAGATTAATAAGAAAGCAGTGATAAATACACTCCATACAAATAGAGGTAATCTGTGCATACTCATACCAGGAGCTCTCATGTTTAATACTGTAGTAATAAAATTGATTGCACCGCTGATACTACTTGCACCTGCAAGGTGTAAACTAAAAATAGCAATATCAACTGAACCACCAGAGTGACTCGCAATACCTGATAATGGAGGATATCCAAATGTTGCTAGTCCCAGTTTAGAAAATTACAAATTCTAAACCTCTCACTAGACGCTCTTTTTCTCAAAAGAGTTCGGACTATACCTTAAACATCCTTTCTCACTTTCCTTTTCTGAACTTTCTCAGAATGTGTTGAATTTTTTCCAATTTTTCCCAATTGCCACGAAATTTCATAGAACGCTCCCAAATACGAAATTCTTGAGACTTGATGCCTACAAGATTGCCAATTAACAGATCTCGTATTCCTTGAAGTGTTCTCCAATTTGTACTCTCAAGAGAATAAAAACTCTGAGATGACTCTTTTAAACATTGAAAAGATTTCGGAGTTCTTTTTTTCACTTGGGCACGAATTCTTAAATAGCTCCGAATCGCTTCCATGAGAACTCTATTTCCTCCTTGTGACAATCCAAAAGCATGACAGAAACGACCTGTTTGTGAGTCTTTTTTTACAATGTAAAAACTGGCTTCTGCTTCCAAAAATCCTGAAAGCCATGGGAGACTCATCACTTTAGTGAGTTGAGATCTTTCCAGATGGCTCGTTGGTGTTTCCAGTAAACAGGAATACCCACTTCCAAAATTGAGCGAAGAGACCAAGTCAGCCAAAACTGGTGAAATGGAAGAGAATTTGAATTCATAGAGATTTTGAATTCTCTCTTCACGTTCATGATCTGAAAGCGATGTGTCGCTTAAAAGTCGAGAAATTTCGCGTACCCTAACAAATTGATAGTATTTATCAGAAAGGAGTGGATAGCGTTGAAAAATTGGAAACACGCGTTTCTCTAAAATGTCCCGATGGCGTATACTAAGTGTCATCATTTCAGATTTTTTGTCTGTAAGTTTGATTTCACCTGCACCAAGAATTTGTTTCACTTTTACGAGAGCTCGCATGTTTGTTTTTTTGAGTGAGAGTTTAAAAACAAGATTCCAGACAGGGTTGCTGGCTTTGTGGTGGCGATCGATTGAAAAACATCCATCACCATCAACAAGGCCAACTAGCCATTGTTCTAACCAATCTTGTGAATGTTTCTCCACGTTAAGTCTCTGATGGCTTTCCATAGACACATGTTTTTGACTTGTTCGAAGATCCACAGGTTTTCTGGGTAAAGTGTCAAAAACAAAGATGTCTGTTTGTTCATGATTTTTTGAATCATGTTCCCTCCAAGTGGAAAACCAGGCGTATTGTCCCCATGTTAAAGACATTTTTACATGACACAAATTGGGGATTCTTAGAAATTTGCAAGGAGTAAAAATTAAGGGAATGTGTCGAGTAGTCTTTTTCATACAATTGTGTGTTTTTGTGGGGGAGTTTCACGCATCGAGTGGAGTTTTATAAGCATCATCTCACGATGGTGCGACGGCATATCTAGGCTCCAAAAACCAAAGAAAAGTTTACCGTCCAACCAGTACCAGGGCCTACTTCGATAAGAGCAGAGCTCAATAGTAAAAGTAATGATGGAGGTAATAACCAGAAGCTAATGTTATTTAGGCGGGGGAATGCCATATCGGGTGCACCAATTAAAATTGGTACAAACCAATTACCAAAACCACCTAATAGAGCTGGCATTACTAAGTAGAAAACCATTAAAAATGCGTGTGCCGTAATGATCACGTTATATAATTGATGGTTTCCGCCAAGAATCTGGTTTCCAGGTTGTGCTAATTCCATACGAATTAGAGCTGAAAACACTGTTCCTAAAATACCGGAAAATCCTGCAAAAATCAAATACAGAGTTCCGATGTCCTTGTGATTTGTTGAATAAAACCAACGAGTCAACATAAAAAAGTCACTTTCCTTATCAAGATTTTAACCAGCTATTTTACACACAATAACCTCTACTTTTTTAAGAGGCGACAAAAGTGAAAGTCTTTCCCCATTGAAACAAAAATTTTCTCTTATTGTGATAACCGTTGAAAGAAATCAGGAGACACCAAAAGGACATTACCTTTTACGCAGTCAAGGAGTGCCTACACTGGACATGCTTTCATCATGCTAATGTACTGGAAGTCCTTTCTTACCAGAAACTATTCCGGAGCTTGAGAGAGGCCGCAAAGCGTCTCGATGATAATCGAGGATCAAAGCGTCTCGATGATAATCGAGGATCAAAGCGTCTCGATGATAATCGAGGATCAAAGCGTCTCGATGATAATCGAGGATCAAAGCGTCTCGATGATAATCGAGGATCAAAGCGTCTCGATGATAATCGAGGATCAAAGCGTCTCGATGATAATCGAGGATCAAAGCGTCTCGATGATAATCGAGGATGTTGGACCTTTCTTACAAGAAACTCCCTTGTAGTTTTCGATAGATTTTTTTTCAAGATTTTAGAATTCTTGAAAAAAGTGCAAAGTTCCAAAGATCTAGCGTGCCTAAACTAGAAACCTTGTTTTTCAAGCTTTGCTCTCTTTCTTAATTACTTGTAATTAAGAACCAAATTCAAAGAATTTGGAACTCCATAACAAGATTTTGAAAACCTTGATAAAATTCAAACAATGAAAATCATAATGTCAACAGATAGACCGTAATTAGCCTCCACATTGAAATATAGAAGCAAAAAATTTTTAAAAAATGGCTTCTTAATTACAAGTAATTAAGAAGAGAAACCACACTGTATCCATTTTTCAACAAACATCTATATGAAATACTAACACATTTTTCTTTTTCCTAATTAGTTGAATTAGGAAACAAAAGTTATCCAAAAAAAGAAACCTATTATTTTTATATTTAAATTTAATAATGGAGCTCTCGAATTTAGCACCTCCACTCCAATTAAAGTGTTGAAATAGTTTACTAAATTCAAGATACAAACTAGTGTTTTCTAATTTATGTTTTCTCTTGTTTTAGTCTTAATTACTTGTAATTAAGACTAAAACAACCAAATTCTTTGAATTTGGAACTACAACCTTATTTACCACAGTTGACCATTTTTCAGAGGGATCCTAAGGTAGTAAAGATGTCAAGTTTGTAATTTCATGTTTTGAAATTACAAACTTGACATCTTTTAGAAAAAATACAATTCCAAACACGAAAGAATTTCAAGAGAAACTGATTGATTGTTTTTAGGAGAGATTAAAGCACCAGCGGCTGGTGAATTTAGAGTAGTTCATTGGTTTGACAATTGAGTTAATTGCTCCTGTAAACTTTTATTTTTTAACTCCTCCAGATTCATTTCAATTTCACCGAGAGTTTTCTTTTCTAAAAATAGAGCGTGTTTGATATTTTCGCCATATTCGGTAGATAAAGTAGGTTTTCCACTAACCACATTTTTCGAATCATTGAGTGCAATTTTAATCCCATTTTTTGTGGATAAGATCTCGTTGTCGGCTAATTGGTCACATACTTTTTGTAATTCTGGATTTTCAGAATAAGCTCTTGGATTAACTCGAGAACTACCGAAATCCATCATGTTTTTAGCGTTATTCATTTCACTTTGTGTTAATGACCCCCAAGATACCATTCCTGCACTTAAAATGGTGATACCTGTAATAGTTTTAGTGGTTTTTGACTATTTTTGGTAATTATCCTTATAAGACAATATCATTTTTTGTGTGAATTGTTTTATTTTATCCATTTCCTTCTCTCCTGGTAGAAAATCCCACACAAAAAACCAACGGCTAGGCAGATTAGTAAGCGTGTAAAAATACAGAACTAAAGGAAAAAACCATAATTTTAGAACATTCAAGTATTGGTACAGCAATTCAAACCACACATCGATACCGATAAAACATATCATAAAAAGATGTAAACAAGATAAACACAACCAAACATGAAAAAGAACCAAACAAAGAAAGGGATTTTTATTTGTTTTTATTTCAATAAAATGAGACAAGTTATTATAATGTTCGATAAATAAAGGTGAACAAATTAAAGAAACAATATTCTTTCCAAATTCTTTAAAAAGCAAATGAAAAATTATAAAAATAATAAATAAAATTCGACAAAATAGAGAAATCCCTAAACTCCTCTCATAATGGAAAAAAAATAAAAGCTGTTCAAGAGACTACTTAAAAAGCAAATGCAAATGAGGAAATAGAATCCTAAAAAAAAAGCAAAGTCAGAAAGTGTCAAAGAATTAAACATAAGGGATTTTTTTTTATTTTGTATTCTTAATTACAAGTAATTAAGACTGGGCATGCAATTTTATGTTGTCGAATAGAGAAGTTTCCTCTATTCTAGAGAAGTTTCCTCTATTCGACCCGAAACACGGTTTCAATTACATACCGTGAGAGATTAAATTGCTCACAGAACAATGCATAACATCTAAAAAAGGTTCAGGATAAACACCCATCCAAATAATAGAAACTACGAATGGTGCGAGCATCCAAAATTCACGGCGTGTAACATCACTCCATTCATTAATAAAATGGGGTTTAATTACACCATAAATAAGACGGTTACATAACCAAAGGGCATAAGCAGCACCTAAGACCATTCCAGTAGCAGCTAACATAGCAACAAAACTATTGTTTTGATATGTTCCTGTTAACACTAAGAACTCACCTATAAAACTACTTGTCCCCGGTAAACTAATATTAGCCATTGTGAAAAAGACGAAAAGAAATGCAAAAATTGGCATTGTTCGTCCACATCCAGCATAATAGCGTAATAAACGTGTTTTATGTCTATCGTATAAAATTCCAATACACAAGAATAGAGCAGGAGAAACTAAACCATGACTTAACATCAGAAGAATACTTCCTTCTATTCCTTGAGTATTTAGACTGAATAGACCTAAAGTTACAAAATTCATATGAGCAACAGAAGAGTAAGCAATGATTTTTTTGAGATCAATTTGTCTTAATGTGGTCAAACTTGTATAAATGATAGCTAACACACTTAAAGTATAAATTAAAGGAGTAAAATAAAAAGTAGCAAAAGGAAAAAGTGGTATTGAGAATCTTAAGAAACCATATGTTCCTAATTTTAACAAAATCCCAGCTAAAATAACAGATCCTGCAGTCGGAGCCTCTACATGAGCTTCTGGTAACCAAATATGCACAGGAACCATAGGAACTTTCACAGCAAAACTAGCAAAAAAAGCTAACCATAAAAAAATTTGACGTGTTTCACTAAAGTTTGAGCAATAAAGAATTTCTAAATCAGTTGTTCCTGTCTGAAAATAAATCAGTAGAATGGCTAATAACATGAAAACAGAACCTAAAAGTGTATAAAGAAAAAATTGATAAGCGGCTCGAATTTTTCTTTCACGTGAACCCCAAACCCCAATAATAACAAACATAGGAATTAAAACACTTTCAAAAAAAATATAGAAAACAAGTAAATCTAAAACAGAGAAAACTGCAATCATTAAGCTTTCTAAAATTAGAAAAGCAATGCAATATTCCTTAACATAAGCTTGAATACTAGTCCAACTAACTAAAAGACAAACTGGAATTAAGAATGTTGTAAGAATGATGAAAAAAAGAGAAATCCCATCAATACCAAAAAGAAAATTTAAAGAAGAAAAGGAATATTCAGTAGTTGAAAATGTTTCAAAAAATTGAAAACGTGCTGTACTACTGTCAAATTCGATCCAAAGTAAAAGTGAAATTAAAAAAGTAAGGAGTGAGGTATTTAAAGCGATCCTTCTTATTAATTGAGGTTTCCAATTTGGAACAAATAACAAAATTAAGACTCCAACAAGTGGAAGAATTAAGAGAGTAGAAATGAGAGACATAGATATATTTTTTATTATAAAAAGAATTTAAAAACTTTTGCCCTAAATTTTTAAAATGGGGTTCTTTTTCTTCCAAATTCAAAGAATTTGGAAGGAGAGAGAACCAAATTTAAATAATTTGGAACAACAAGTATTTAAGAAAAGAATTTGATGAATTTGGTTCTTAATTACAAGTTTTCTTTTAGTCTTAATTACAAGTAATTAAGACTAAAAGAACCAAATTCTAAGAATTTGGAAAAAGAATTAAAAGGCTTCTATTTTGTAATCTCTTTTCTTTCAGGGTTTTACCTGAAACCTGAAAGAGGAAAAGTTTTTTTTTTCTTAATTACAAATAGTTCCAAATTCAAAGAATTTGGAAAAAGAATAAATTTTTAAACCCTGATAATTAAAACAGATGGTGTTACTTTTTTTTTGCAGAATAAAAATTATAGAAAAGGAAACTACTTAAATAGATAAAATAAAATCTATTATCTAAGATAATTTCTAAAAAGTCCCATAAACTAATTACTGTAATCATTATAACAATTCCTAATAACATGACAACAGCATAATGATAAATTAATCCACTTTGTAAACGACTAATGTATTGTGCCAAATTCATGAAACTATGAGCAATTCCTGATGGACCTAAAATTTCAAAAGTACCTTTATCTAAGGTTTTAAATGAAATTGTATACCCAAATTTTAATGCGTTTTCTGAAATAAAATCATTATACACTTTATCAAAAAACCAACGTTTATTTAAAAAAGTATAAACACTACGGCCAAAAGCTGTTAGTTTCAAATTATAACTTGTAAAAACATGAGAAACATTAAAAATAGAAGCTAAAATAGCACCAGAAAATGTCGCAATTAATGGAAGAAATTTGTGTGTTTGGGGTATAAATTCAGATTCCAATAAAACACTATTTTTAGGTAAAACAAAAAGAGCATTTGACCAAAAAGGTGTTCCAAGACCTATCATCATATCACGAGCTAAATAGCCTACAAAAATACTTCCTAAAGCTAAAAGCATTAAAGGAAATGCCATAATGAATGGCGCATCATGAATGGTTTTCATAGAAGATTTGAAACTAGCTGTAGGCGTTAAAAATGTTAAAAAAAGAAGTCGAAACGAATAATATGATGTAAAAAGTACACAAATACTCCCTAATAAATAAGCAAAATTCCCGCTTAATGTATATTTAGCATAAGCTACTTCTAAAATAACATCTTTCGAATAAAAACCTGTTAAAAAAGGAAACCCTACTAAAGAAAAACTTCCTATGCACATCATAGCATATGTAAAAGGAAGTAATTTTACAACACCTCCCATTTTTCGCATATCTTGCTCATCCGATAATGCATGAATTACAGAACCAGCACTTAAAAAAAGAAGTGCTTTAAAAAAAGCATGATTCATTAGATGAAATACACCTACAGAATAATGTGATAAACCACAAACAAAAATCATATAACCTAATTGACTCGCTGTGGAATAAGCAATTACTCGTTTTAAATCATTTTGTACAAGACCTGTAGTTGCAGCAAATAAACACGTCATCGCTCCCAAAAAAGCAACAACTAAAAGAGCTTTCGGGGCATATTCAAAAAGAGGGGAACAGCGTGCAATCATGAAAACTCCAGCTGTAACCATTGTTGCTGCATGAATTAAAGCAGATACTGGCGTAGGACCTTCCATAGCATCAGGTAACCATGTATGTAATCCTAGTTGAGCTGATTTACCCACAGCTCCAATAAAGAGAAGAATACATATACACGTTAATGCATGAAATTCGAGATTACAAAAAATTAAAGATGTTTCTGCCAAATAAGGTGCGCATGCAAAGACTGTAGAAAAATCTAAAGTTTTAAATACAGAAAATATCGCCATAATACCTAAAGCTAAACCGAAATCACCTACTCGATTTACTAACATCGCTTTAATTGAAGCTTTAGAAGCTTGTAATCGTGTAAACCAGAAATTAATAAGCAAATAAGAAGCAAGTCCTACACCTTCCCAACCAAAAAACATTTGTATGAAATTATCAGCTGTTACCAACATTAACATACAAAAAGTAAAGATAGAAAGATAACACATAAAACGTGGCAGATGTGGATCTTGACCCATATAACCTATTGAATAAATATGAACTAAACTACTGATGCTTGTGATTACAATAAGCATAACTACTGTTAAGCTATCAAAATAAAATCCCCAAGTTGCATCAAAAAGTTCAGAAACAAACCAAGGACTTAATTCAATAGTACAAGGAGAACCTTGAAGAGCTACTTCATAAAAAGCAATACAACTTAGAAAAAAACAAGTTATTACACTCCCTGTTGTTATTAGTACAGCTCCTCGAAAACCTAGAAATCGACCAAACAGACCTGAAATTAGACTTCCTAGTAAAGGTAAAAGAATTAAGAGTAAATACATAATTTATTTTTTTAATACGTTTTTTCTAAAATTACAAAATTATAATTATGGAAAAATAGAAAATATGGTCTTCCAAAATTGGAAAAAATTTTGGGACAAATTTATTGATGAATAAAAAGAATCGAGACAAGACTTAGAAAATTAGAAATTAGTTTCTTTTTGAGAAAAAATTTACAAAATTTTGGGTGTCCTAAATAAGGTTCTAAATTTACAAAATTTTATCCTTAATTACAAGTAATTAAGACCAGACTGAAAACATAAATTTAGGACATACTAAATAGAAAGTTAATGGCCTGTATTAAGTGCTAGTACAGAAACTAAATTTTAGACAATTTAGCACGGTTTTATTTTTTTTTTAGAATAGAATGGCATTAGAATTCTATTCTCAAATTAAAGAGTATTCTGTAGTAATATAAAGAGCAAAGCTATTTAAAAAAAAAGGTTTATTTTTTCTCGTCTCCTTCCTAATTAAACTAATTAGAAAAAGCCTAATTGGTTTAATTAGGAAATACTTGTCATGGAGAGAGACCACCTGATTTTAAGTATTTCTAGATTTCAGTCTGGTCTTAATTACTTGTAATTAAGACTAAAAAAAACAAGTAATTAAGAACCAATTTGTAAAATTTAAAAACTGTATTCTAACTATTTAAGACAAGATCCCAAATTAGTCAAAAATCAGACTTAGTTTGGAAAAAAATGCACTCTGCAGGAGTCGAACCCGCGACCGTCAACTTAGAAGGTTGCTGCTCTATCCAACTGAGCTAAGAATGCTTGTAATTCTTCTTTTTTTTAGCAAATAATTGGTGGTCTCCTTCCTAATTAGTTGAATTAGGAAATACTTGTAGTTCTCCATTACTTGTAATGGAGAAAGGAGAAAAAAATTGAAAAAATTTATTTTTATTCCTTTAGTACCATTATTTGCTCACTATCGGACTTGAACCGATACCCCAGAAAAAACGGGAACAGATTTTAAGTCTGTCGTGTATACCAATTTCACCAAGTGAGCGTTAAATTTTTAAGTGGAATTCTTTTCTCTTGTTTTAGTCTTAATTACAAGTAATTAAGACTAAAACAAGAGAAAAAAATTACTAGTATTCTATTATGTTTTTCAATAATAGAATACTAGTAACTTTTAGAGAGTTTAATAAAGATTGAAAGTTTCTTTTTTTTAATCTAAAACTAAAAAAACGAGATAAATTTAACGACGATTTTGTTTGTTAGCAATAAAAGAATTTAAAGCCTTATTTATTGCTTTATTTTTACTTGCTTGAATTGCTTGTTTACCTGCTTTAGGGAAAGCCACTAAAACATTTGAAATAATAATTTCAGACAATAAAGTTTGTAATGTTTGTTGCATCATTAATTTGGATAATACAAGTGTTTTTAATTTGTTTTGAATTCGAGAACTAAAAAGATTATTTAATGCTTTTTCGCTATTTTGATTTAAAGAATTTAACTCATTTTTTGTAAATGTATTCAATACACTCATAGCGTTCATTAATCGAGAAACTTTTTGGTGTTGATTTAAAAGATCTTGAAAAGATTTTTCTTTAAGAATTACAAAATTTTGTAATTCTTCACGAATCACTTGACTTCTTTCATTAAGTGATTCTTTAATAGTATTACCGAAATAATGTAACACAAAAAAGACAAAACAGAAGAAGCTTAAAGCTACTAACGTCTCTTCGTTGTAAATAAGAATATTTTTGGAGCTTAAAACAGCAAAAGCTAAAAAAATAAAAAGATAGAATCTTAATTTGTCATTGCTAAACATAATAAATAATTTAATTTTACTGGTTTTTAATAAATAGTATTTTATTTCTTTTTAAATACTTGTTGTCAGCCCTTAATACAAGCGCCTCTTCCCAAATGGAGCTCAATTTGGGAAGTAGGCCTTGTATTTAGTAACTTTATTCTAATTTGTTGCATTTAGTAAATCTTATCTTGATTAATTGGCATTTAGAACCAAATTCTAAGGAGTTCGTTCTCCATTACAAGTAATGGAGAGACTCTTTATTACAAGTAATTAAGACAGTCTCTGATTTTAAATTATTCTAATTTGGAAAAGGAAAAAGTAATATATCTCAGAAAAGGGTGAAATTTAGTATTTAGGACTAAAACAATTTAATTTTATTTCCAAATTAGAATAATTATGAACGATCCTTTTTCCAAATTCAAAGAATTTGGTTCTTTTAGTCTTAATTACTTGTAATTAAGACTAAAAGAAAACAAGTAATTAATAGCCAAAATAACGAGATTCAGGGCTTTGTGCTAAATACAAGCGTCTCTTCCAAAATTGAGCTCAATTTTGGAAGAGACGCTTGTATTTTGGAGAGCATCGATTTAAGATAACAAATTTTTTAAAATTAGAAAAGTCTTTAAAGAACTAGAAAGACTGATTATTTTTTAGTTTTTTTTAGTTTTTTTGTATCGTCTATTGAAAGATCTACTTTTTTAGACCCAGACTGAAGATTTTGCAGATTTTTTAATAACACTTTCAATGTTAATTTTTCTGGTAAATTTTTTTCAGCATGATAAAATAAAATATTTTGAGATAACAAACTTTCTCCTAAAGAATGAACGTAAGAAGAATTGGCATTTTGATAATTTTTTTTATTAATTGCAGCTGCATGATTATCTAGCCAAGTAGTTGTACGAGAAATAAAAGTATTAAATAAATTTTTTGAAGTTCCAAAAGCTTTAGATAATACTAAGTCATAATTTTCTTGAACTTTATGATTTTCTTGTTGGAGCTGAAGGCTGCCTTGTTGTGAAAAACCTAATTTTTTTTTTCGTAGAGCTAAAATTCTACTGATTTGAGGTAAATAAATTTTGGATATGATATAATAAAAACCTAAATAAAAAAAACATAACCAAAAAAACTGTGATAAAAAAGTAACTTTATCTAATTGCGGCATAATTAATTGTAATTAATTGAAAAAATTAGAAAGTCATGAAAAATTTCATTTTTCTTATTATTTCTAATCATATTATCTGATTTTTTTCTAATTTTAAACCATTTTGTTGATTAAAGTTAGAAACTTTTTTTTATTCCTTTTCCAAATTTAGTCCATTTGGTTCTCTCTCCATTACTTGTAATGGAGACACCAAATTAATTTAATTAGGATCTTAATTACTTGTAATTAAGAACCAAATTCTTTGAATTTGGAAGGAGAGTAGAATTGAATTTAATTGTTATTTTTCATGCATGAAAAATAACAATTATGACATTTTTAAAACAAAAACGACTTTTGGGTCTCTTTCTCCATTACAAGTAATGGAGACTCTTAATTAGTTTAATTAGGATCTTAATTACTTGTAATTAAGAACCAAATTCTTTGAATTTGGTTGTTTTAGTCTTAATTAATTGTAATTAAGACTAAAACAAGAGAAAAAAAATTGATAAATTGGAATCAGTTAACAAATTCAGGAGAACTCGTGATTTTCTCCATTACTTGTGTTTCCTAATTCAACTAATTAGGAAGGAGACCCAAAAACCAAGAACACTAAATAATTTAAGGTAAATAATCAAAACTTAGTAAAATTCCTGAAACAAGAACAACCCAAGCTAATGAAAGAGGTAACAAGACCTTCCACCCTAAACGCATTAATTGATCATAACGATATCTAGGAAATGCTGCTCGAACCCAAATAAAAGAGAAAAGGAAAAAAGTAACTTTTAATCCAAACCAAAAAATCCCAGGTATCCAATGTAACACCACAAAATCAAACGGTGGTAACCACCCTCCTAAAAAAAAGAGAGTACACAAACTACTCATTACAATCATATTTGCATATTCACCTAGAAAAAAAAGTGCAAAACCCATTGAAGAATATTCTACGTTATAACCAGCAACTAATTCTGCTTCAGCTTCTGGTAAATCAAAAGGTGCTCTATTTGTTTCAGCTAAACATGAAATAAAGAACATAATTAGAAGAGGAAAAAGAGGTATACAAAACCAAACGTGTGTTTGTGCTCTTACAACCTCAGATAAGTTTAAAGATCCTGTACATAGCAGAACAGTAATTAAAATTAAACCAATTGAAACTTCATAGGAAACCATTTGAGCTGCTGATCTTAAACTTCCTAAGAAAGCATATTTTGAATTACTTGACCACCCAGCCGTAATAATACCATACACACCTAAAGAGGAAACAGCGAATAAGTATAATAAGCCTACATTTAGATCGGCTAAAACTAAACCATCCCCAAAAGGAATAACAGCCCATGCTACTTGACTTAATAAAAAAGTCAGAACAGGTGCAAAAAGAAAAATTACTAAATTGGCACTACTAGGTAATACTGGTTCTTTAACTACAAGTTTCAGCCCATCAGCAATTGGTTGAAACACACCAAAAATTCCAACAACATTTGGTCCTTTTCGACGTTGCATTGAAGCTAATACTTTTCTTTCAGCAAGAACTAAAAAGGCAACACCTAATAATAAAGGCACTGTTAACACTAAAATTTTTAAAATAATACTTAAAAAAAAGAAAGTCATAGAATTTTTTATTAAAATAGAATTTAATTACGTTTGGAAATACTAGTCCTAAATTTCTGAAATTTAGGGTAGTATTTTTGTTTTAATCCTGAATTTTTTTCCTTAGGGATTTGGTTCTTTTAGTCTTAATTACTTGTAATTAAGACTAAAAGAAAACAAGTAATTAAGAATCAAATTAGAATAATTTAGAAATGGACTCAATCGATAAACAATATTGGTCCAAAATTACAAAATTTTGGAAGTAGCTAAAAATTTATCTGTAAAATTATCAAAAAATTTTTTTAATTGAGTATTTAATTCGTCAGAAATTACTCGTTTTTCACGAATTGCAGCTAAAACATCTGAAGAAATTTCACGAAGAACCGCTTCCTGAAAACGAGGAATTTCAGAAATTCCCATTTTATCTAAATAACCACGAGTTGCTGCATATAAGATTACAATTTGAGTTTCAATAGGCATTGGTTGGAATTGACCTTGTTTTAAAACTTCAGTTAAACGAGCACCTCTATTTAATAAATATTGAGTTGCTGCATCTAGATCTGATCCAAATTGAGCAAATGCGGCTACTTCACGATACTGCGCTAATTCTAGCTTTAAAGTACCTGCTACTTGTTTCATAGCTTTCACTTGAGCAGCAGAACCTACACGACTTACAGAAAGACCTACATTAATCGCTGGGCGAATACCTTTATAGAATAATTCAGTTTCTAAGAAAATCTGACCATCTGTAATAGAAATCACGTTTGTAGGAATATAAGCTGAAACATCACCAGCTTGAGTTTCAATTACTGGAAGTGCTGTCAGAGAACCACCACCTACATCTTTTGACATTTTAGCAGCTCTTTCTAGAAGACGAGAGTGAAGATAGAAAACATCTCCCGGGAAAGCTTCACGCCCTGGAGGACGACGTAAAAGAAGAGACATTTGACGATAAGCTACAGATTGTTTACTTAAATCATCATAGATAATTAAAGCATGCATTCCATTGTCTCGGAAATATTCACCCATAGCACACCCTGAATATGGTGCTAAGAATTGTAATGGTGCTGGATCTGACGCTGTAGCAGCTACAATAACTGAATAATCTAGGGCACCAGCATCAGAAAGAATTTTTACAATTTGAGCTACAGTAGAACGTTTTTGCCCTACCGCTACATAAACACAATACAATTTTTTAGATTCATCGTTTCCTGCGTTTACTTCTTTTTGATTAATGATTGCATCAATAGCAATAGCAGTTTTTCCTGTTTGACGATCACCAATAATAAGTTCACGCTGACCACGTCCAATTGGAACTAAACTATCTACAGCTTTCAATCCAGTTTGCATTGGTTCGTTAACCGATTGACGAGCAATAATACCAGGTGCTTTTACTTCTGCACGACGACGTGTTACATCTTTTAAAGCACCTTTTCCGTCAATAGGGTTTCCTAAAGCGTCAACTACTCGACCTAAAGTACCTTTTCCTACTGGAACATCTACAATAGTTCCTGTACGTTTTACAATATCACCTTCTTTAATCGCGTTATCGCTACCAAACAACACTACACCTACGTTATCATTTTCTAGGTTTAATGCCATTCCACGAACACCACCACTGAATTCAACCATTTCTCCAGCTTGGATTTTATTTAATCCGTAGATACGAGCGATACCGTCTCCTACAGAAAGTACTCGACCAATCTCGTCTACGTTAATTTTAGAATATGAATTAGAAATTTTTTGTTCTAATAATACTGAGATTTCACTTAATGATAATGCCATATTAATTTTTCTTTTATTAGTTTTTTTTTAGATATGATCGTCTTAATTACTTGTAATTAAGAATTAAAATCTTCTT
The DNA here is from genome assembly GCA_002245815.2 of Micractinium conductrix. Classification (NCBI taxonomy): domain Eukaryota; kingdom Viridiplantae; phylum Chlorophyta; class Trebouxiophyceae; order Chlorellales; family Chlorellaceae; genus Micractinium; species Micractinium conductrix. The sequence goes on along the minus strand of CM009643.1, from coordinate 49,706 downwards.
TATTTTTTTTATGGTGAGGATTTGGTTTTTTTTCGAAAAAAAAGCTTCATCAGTTTTTTTTTATGAATAAATAGCTGAATTTGAGCAATTTAGATACTTAAAAAAAAAAAAGGACTAAAATCCTCTTTATTTTTACTCCCATTTGGAAACAAAAACAAGAGGTATCTGTTGTTTTTTTCTAATAATAAATAATTTATAAATTATTTATTATTTTTTTTGTTGAACTAGTTAAAAAGACCAGAATTCCTTTTTATTGCCCAAAATAAATGTGTTCCAAATTCAAAGAATTTGGAAGAAAAATACACGACTTTTTTTTATAGTTTTATTTCCAACTTATTCTAATCTTAAACTAGTAAAATAATTTAGTGGTTAATTATTTGAAATTAAGACAAGATAAGCACAAAATACATCAATTAAAGGTCAAAACAGGAGAAAAGGGATTCGAACCCTTAACCTTTGGTTTTGGAGACCACTATTCTACCATTGAAACTATTCTCCTAAATTTTCAATAAAAATGAGTAGTTTTTCCATTTTTTAGTCTTTTCAATAATTGATTAAAATTTACTTGTTTAAAATTGACATCTTTTAACAAAAACTAAAAATTTTAACAAAGCCTGCTATCGGACTCGAACCGATAACCTTCGGTTTACAAAACCGATACTCTACCAATTAAGTTAAGCAGGCTTGTTATTAATTAAACAACAAATTATATCTTAAATAGAAGTCTAGTTCTTTTTAACTAGACAATTGTTTTGGTTTTTAATTACTTGTCTTTCCTAATTAGTTTAATTAGAAAAAACAGTAAAAACAAATTTGAGGAATCTGGAGTCTTAATTACTTGTAATTAAGACCCAAATACAAAGAATTTGGTTCTCCATTACAAGTAATGGAGATCCAATTAGTCTAATTTGAAACTTGGTCTCTTCCAGCTAAAAGCTTGTAATTAAGACTAAAAGAACCAAATTCAAAGAATTTGGTTCTTAATAACAAGTAATTAAGACCGAACTGAACGTGCTTGGAAAGATTCGAACTCTCAACCCCCAGATCCGTAGTCTGATGCTCTATCCAATTAAGCTACAAGCACTCAAAAAAAAATACATTTTTTAATAGTCGTAATTAAAAAAAAAAAAAAAACATGCCCCTTTTTTCTAAATTTAACACATGGTTAATTTTTGAACAAGAATAATTTGGTTTTTGTTCTTTTACGGTCTTCATTATTTGTAATTAACATTACGAAAACAAGTAATTAAGACAAGATAACTTAAGACGACATTTTTAAAAAGAAGACAATACATCACTAAATACGTTTTTTTCATAAAAAAAGTTGGTTCTTTTTCCAAATTCAAAGAATTTGGAAAAAGACTGGGCATGCTTTTTATCAAAAAATCAAGTAGTAAATAGTAATTTTTAGGACCACTCTTAATTAACCTTTTAAAAGATTAATAAATTCTACAGCTATTGTTCCTCGAATTCTATAATAAACCACTAATAATGCTAAACCGATGGCAGATTCTGCAGCAGCCACCGTTAATATCAAAAGTGCAAAAAGTTGCCCTAGGAGGTCATCTAAATAAACTGAAAAGACTAAAAAATTTAAATTAACTGCTAAAAGCATTAATTCAATAGACATTAACATTACTAGAATGTTTTTTCGATTTAAAAAAATTCCCCAGATTCCCAATAAAAAAAGAATCATGGATACAGCTAAATATTTTACCAAATCCATAAAAAAACTTAAAAATAAATAATTTTAAATACATACGTATCTATTCTACCTTAAAGAGTTAAAGAATGAAGTCAATTTGGTTTCAAAATTGTAAACATTTTGGTTCTTAATTACTTGTTTTCTTTTAGTCTTAATTACTTGTAATTAAGACTAAAAGAACCAAATTCAAAGAATTTGGTTCTCCATTACAAGTAATGGAGAGAAGAGTAGACTTCATTTGATTTTAAGAGTAAAATCAATAGAAATAGAAAAAAAAGTAAACTTGTTCTTAATTACAAGTAATTAAGAGTCGTTCTGTACTTGAAATAGCATTCAAATAAAAAACTTAGCAAATGAAAAAAAAAATCAAATCAAGAAATCAGTAAAAGTTCAAATTTACTTGAATTGAGAATAACAGTGACTCATTTTGTCTAATTTTATTTTTTTATGATAGTTTTCTGATAGTTTTTGCAAAATCTCTTGTATTTTGTAAAAAAACCTGTTGTCTTTTAATACGAAGACCTTTTTGCATTGTTAGGACAATAGCACCAATCATCGCAATTAGTAAAATAATACTAGACATTAAAAAAAAGTAAAAATAGTAAGTATATACTAAATTTCCTATAGCTTGGATATTTGTAACTGTTTGTAAGTTTTCAGACCAATCAATAAAATTTAAATTTTGAAATTCTACTAAATTTTCTGTATTATAAAACAACAAAGGAATTAAATCATTATCTACAATAAGTAAAGTTTCAAATAAAAAAAGAAGACCTAGAACACCACCAATTGGAAGATAACGTAGCCTTTTTTCATTAATTTCTGCAATTTTAATATTTAACATCATTACAACAAAAAGGAATAACACTGCAATAGCGCCCACATAAACTACTAAAAAAATCATAGCAAAAAAGTCTAAACCTAATAATACGAGTAATCCCGCAGCATTAAAAAAAACTAAAATAAGAAATAACACAGAATACACTGGATTTCTGGCCTGAATGACCATAACACCAGAAAGAAGAGTAATACTTGAAAATAAATAAAATAAGAAATCCATAATAAATTAATTGTTTCTACTGTAATAGAATTTTATTTTTTTTTTATAAAATTCATTTTGGTTCTTTTTCCAAGTAATGGAGAAAACCTACTAATTTATTTAATCTTTGCTTGTCCTATATAAATCTATTTAGGAATCAGTTTTTTAACTTTTTATTTTAGTTAAAAATTAATATGAAATAACTCTCTTTTTGTAAAGAAATAATTAATCTTTTCTTGGATTTTAGAGCAATTATCGATAAACTTAAAGAACTAGGGTTGTCTTAATTACTTGTAATTAAGAACCAAATTATTGAAATTTGGAAATGAAATAGAGAAAAGGGTTTCTTAATTACTTGTAATTAAGAACCAAAATTCAATTTTTTTAATTAAAAATTACAAATTGTGTTTCTGAATAATTATATTACTCAAAAAATAACCCAAGAAAAATTAAAAGTTCAAAAACAAAATAAAAGAAAAGTGCAACAAGAAGTTGAGTCATCACATCTGGAGGAACTAAAAAAGATGAAGTTAATAGTGACATTAAACTTAGAACTTTTCTATTATTATAAAAAATTGATACGTGTAACATTTTTTTATAATAAAGTAGACATACACACAAAGGAATTTGAAAAAAGAAGAAAATAAAACTTGAAATTTTTACAATAAGTTTCACGTATGATTCAATTCGTGCTGTAAATTCGACCTTAATTAGAGGTTGACAATTCATATTAACTAAATCTGAATTTAAATGCTTAGGAATCCCCATTTCAAAACTTATTAAAAAACTACAAATTTTTGGTAATAATACGAAATATGTAAACAAAAATTCACTAGTCCATAAACAAAAAAACAAGAAAAAAAAAAAATTAAGATTGTTTCTTTCTAGCTGATAACTACTCGGAATAAAAAAACCCCAAAGATGATACATGAAATATGGAATTAGTAAAAGAAAAGTCAAAATAGCCGAAATTTTAAGTAAGGTATAAAAAGCTTCCGTTAAATCTAAAAAAATAAAGGTTTGTTGTAATTCAACAAAAGGTTTTCCAATGAGATAAACAATTTCTATTTTATAATAATAGAGAATGAAAAAAGTACAAAATGTTGAAAAAATCAAGTAAATTATACGTGATTTCATTTCAAATAAATGATAATGAAGATTTGACATATTTAAAAAGGTGTTCTAGTTATTATTAAATACAAGTTAAAAAGGAGGAAGGAGACCCAAAAACCACTTAGAAATAGAACTCGAAACTAATTAAAAACAATAAAGTTTTTAAAAAAATCAAAACATTGTTTGTCGTTCTTATAGATAACTCTCTTGAAATGAGTATTCAAAATTTTAAATAGAGTAATAAATTGGAGTGTATTTGGACTCTTTTCCAAAGTTACTTAAATGGTTCTATCTGGTCTTCATTACTTGTAATTAAGAATAACTAGTTAGAGTTAAAAAAACTACACGTTTTGAATAATACAAAATTTTTTCTTTATTTGTCTGTTATTAATTTTAAAAGTTTCTAAAGGATCATGATTTGTCCTTGATTTTAGTTCTGAATTTGATAACTTTTTTTCTCTTGTTTTAGTCTTAATTACTTGTAATTAAGACTAAAACAACCAAATTCAAAGAATTTGGTTCTTAATTACAAGTAATTAAGAAAGAGACCAGGGCTATAGTCATGAAAACTTTTTATAAATTAAGAACATAAAATAATTTTAATTCATTTTACTCACTTGGTGAAATTGGTAGACACGATAGACTCAAAATCTGTTCCCATTTTTTCTGGGATATCGGTTCGAATCCGATAGTGAGTAATTACTTGATCCTTTTGTAAAAAAGGCGAGATTAAAGAACACCAATTTGTCATCTGTTTAGTCTATATGAAAAACAGAAGCTACAAGAGTAATATTGAGGAAACCGCGAATTCTTTATTAACTTAAAGATGCTTTCTCTTAAATCTAAACATTTGAAGAGAATTTTTACTACTTTTTTTTTATTTTAGGATATCCTGTTTTATGCTGAATACTCTTATTTAAAAAACAACTAAGTAAAAACTGAATTCTTCTGATTTGGTTCTTAATTACTTGTAATTAAGAGGGAAAAAAATTCAATTTTGGTTCTTTTTCCAAGTAATTAAGAAAACCTATTCATTATTTAAATAGAAAAACTTTTAACTCTATAAACAAAGTAAAACAATTATATGTAATTTCTATGTCTTTACAAACAAATTCATTAACACCAAATTTTCCCTCAAAATTGAAGAAACTCTGCTATTTAATAAATAATTCAAAAAAATTAACGAGTTCATGTAATATGGAGATTTCCAAAGATCTACCATTATATTTATCTTTGATAGAAAAACCTATTAATTTGCTTTTTTCGATTGATCAATTTGTTTTTGAATTTTCAAAAAAAACATATCAACAAAAAAAATCAGGGGAATTTTTTCAACAACTTAAAGAAAGAAAAAAAGTCAGTCTTTTTTACGGAGATTTACCTCGAAAACAATTGGTAAAATTCTTCCAAGATGCTAGAAAAATGAAAGGATATTTTTCGAAAAATCTGTTAGCATTAGTAGAGTCTAGATTGGACGTAGTTTTATACAGAAACGGGCTTGTTAGAACAATTGCAGAGGGCCGTCAGTTAATAAAACATAAAAAAGTTCAAGTAAATCAAAAATTTATCTCTTCACCTAGTATTGTTTTGAAACCTGGTGATATCATTTCTTTACAAAAATTAGGGAATCAATTAACTCATTTCTTAAAAACTACTAAAGATAAAAAACAAAAAGCGCAAACTGAAGATATTTCTTTACAATTTCAAAAAAATTTAAATTTAGTATTAAACCAAAGATTGGTTAAAAAAGAAAATTCAAAAAAAAAAGCAACTAAAAATAATTCGGTTTTAAATATACCTTCTAAGATTTTCTGCAATTTATTGACACAATTAATTTGTACTCAAATAAAATTGAGATCTTTTTGGAATACAAAACAATTAAAGTTCAATTCTTTAAATTTACAAAGTTCTAATTTACATAAATCGAAAGTTCCTGAGAAAAATTGGTTAACCACATTTAAATGGAAGTCTTTTTCTAGAAGAAATGTCATAAGAAAAAATTTGTTGAAAAATAAAAATCAACAACATTTTGCTAATGAAGGGTCTTTAAAAAAAAAACCTGTTTTTTGGGTTAAAAATCTAGGGCAGTTGGCTTTAAAATTTCAAGTAAATTTTAATGAGACAAAGAAAAAAAATAAACAATTTTCTGTAGAAAAAACAACTAGTTTACAAAATCAACAAGATAGATTACAAAGAACAAATTTTGGACAAAAAATATATTTACCAGAAGAGTATTCTAAACAGTTAATTAATTTCAAGTCTGAAAATCTTGAACTAGAGAGAAAAAAAAAACATCAAAAACCTTTAATTAAAAAGAGCATTTTATTATACAGAAAGAGTTTTCTTTTGTTTTTAAAACAAATAAATAGTCACAGTAAATTTTCAAATTTAGTAGGTTTAAAAATAAAAAATTTTCTGCTTAAAAAATCTTTTTTTGATTTTCAAACATTTTCAATGTCTAAAAAAGTTTTTCCATTTGGAAAAAAATTGGAGCGTTCTCGAAAAAGTCAAAGTTCTTCTTTTCTAAAGGAGTTAAATTTTAGAACACTAAGACCATTAAATTCTGAAGTTTCTTATAATATATTAACGGTGATCTATTTATATTCACCACAAAGAGTGAACTTCCCTTTTTATATTGATTTTGATTTAATTAAAAGATCATTAGGTTAAAATTTTAAACATTGGATGTTCAATAAATTTGACAACTAAGTTAGAGTACCGAACACTCTTATTTTGAATTCTTTGTCTATATTTCAAATTTATTTTTTAATTTAGTTCGGTCCTATCTGGTCTTAATTACTTGTAATTAAGAACCAAATTCTTTGAATTTGGTTCTTTTAGTCTTAATTACAAGTAATTAAGACTAAAAGAAAACTTGTAATTTAAAACCAAAATACTTGTATTTAGTAAAAATTCTAATTTGGCAACGAAATAACACAGGGTCAAATGAATTAAAAACATGAAATTCTTTTTAAAATATTAAATTAGTATGCCAACAAAAAATCAACTTTTACGAAAATCAACATCTCGAAAAAAAAAAAATTATAGAATAAAAAAACCGGCTTTAATGTCATGCCCTCAAAAAAAAGGGGTTTGTTTTCGAGTTTATACAAGAACCCCCAAAAAACCCAATTCTGCTTTAAGAAAAGTAGCAAAAATTCGTTTAACGAATTCAACTGAAATTATTGCATATATTCCAGGGGAAGGCCATAATTTGCAAGAACATTCAGTAGTTCTTGTTCGAGGTGGTCGAGTTAAAGATTTACCTGGTGTGAAGTATAAAGTTATTCGTGGAACTTTAGATCTACAGGGAGTAATTAAAAGAAAACAAGCTCGATCAAAATATGGAGCTAAAAAGGGTAAACAATAAAAAAACTTTTGTTTTTTTTTTCTTAATTACTTGTAATTAAGAACTGCGCCAATACACCATTTTCTACAAAATTCATTTAACAAAAACGCTTTGTTCTAATCATAAATATTTATGTTTAAAAACACTCTTTTTTTTATAAATTTTTGAGCCAGTCTCTTCCAAATTCTTTGAATTTGGAAGAGACCTCAATTGAAATTTTTTAGAAATGTAAATAAATAAATACTATTTAGAACTCATTTTTGGAATAAATTTAAAATTCTATTTTTTAGTATTAATCGATTCTTATTTTATTTTTCTATTTTTATCATGTAATTATATAATTCTTAAATCACTTATTTTATTATAAAAGAGAAACTAGAACATTTTTATGACTGCTCAACTCGAGAAATCTCTTAGAAATCAAATAATGGAGACTAATTTTGACCTTTTTTTTAAAAAATTAACAAATTTAATAATGAAAGATGGTAAGAAAATTAAAGCTTCAAAAATCCTTTTTAAAACATTAATAATTTTAAAACAAAAATTGAAAAAAGATTTGGAAAAAAACATGTTCCTTTCTAAATCTAAGGATTTAGAACATAATTTCTTGGAAAAGTCAACGGTTAAATCAACTAGTCAATTACGAAATTTAAAAACTGATTCACTTGATTTTCTTCTTTTTAGTTTACTTTCCCAAGCTGTTGAAAATGTAACACCTAATTTAGAAGTTCGAAAAGTTCGTGTAGCAGGTTCTACTTATTTAGTACCCGCTGTTTTATCTAAAAAAAAACAGGAAACTTTGGCTTTAAAATGGCTTCTGGAGTCTGCACAAAAAAGACAAAAAAATTCAAAATTAGATTTTTCAACTTGTTTAGCTGATGAAATTTTAGATGCTTCTCGAAAAATAGGACAAGCTCGCCAAAAAAGAGATGAATTACATCGTTTAGCTCAAACAAATCGTGCATATATACGTTATCGCTGGTGGTAACCTTTTTTATTTGGCTTTTTTTTTACTAGTTTTGTTGTATGTTCTATCTTGTCCGTCTTAATTACAAGTAATTAAGACGGACTACAACAAAATAATTTTTCTGGTTGGGTAACATAACGGTAATGTGCGGGATTGCAAATCCTAAAATGGCAGTTCGATTCTGCCCCTAACCTCTTGATTGTTGATAAAAATTAAAAAATTCAGTCCGGTCTTAATTACAAGTAATTAAGAACTTAACTATTTGTTATGATTTCAGTCTGGTCTTAATTACTTGTAATTAAGAACCAAATTATTCTAATTTGAAGATAGACCTAACTAGTTTAAATCTAGAACCATGTGATTCTAAAAATTTCCTATTTTAAACACCAATTTCAGAAGTGATTTTGGACAAAACATATCTTTTCTTGTCTCGTTATTCATTTTGTTTAATTTAATTGTTTTCTTTTAGTCTTAATTACAAGTAATTAAGACTAAAAGAACCAAAAATCCAAGGATTTTTGAGAACTTGTACTTAAGACAGAATAAAATTGATATGAAAAAAGAGAAAAGAAATAATGTAATTATTAACTTTTTCCAAAATTTTTCAATAATTATCTCTCTAATTCAATAAAAAGTATAAAATAAACTCTATTTTGGAACTCAAATAAGTGAAATTACTTTTTTAAACACATAAAATTTGGTTGAAAAATTGTTTTTGCCCTATCTTAAGTATATGTATTTAAAAACAGTTCTTTTTTTATTAAAAAAAGAACTTATTATTTGTTAAATTTAGGAAAGAATCAATTTTGACTAAATTTTAAATTAAAGAGAAAAAATTATAAAAAATTGGGTTCTATTCCCTTCCTAAATACATGTATCTAGAACAAAATGTTTTTAGGAACAGGACAATCTATTCAAAATTTTTTTCTCTTTCTCTTGTTTTAGTCTTAATTACAAGTAATTAAGACTAAAACAACCAAATTCAAAGAATTTGGTTCTTAATTACAAGTAATTAAGATCAGGAGAACTACAAGTATTTCCTAATTTAACTAATTAGGCTTTTTCTAATTAGTTAAATTAGGCTTTTTCTAATTAGTTTAATTAGAACCCTTCCTAATTCAACTAATTAGGAGTCTCCATTACAAGTAATGGAGAAAGAGACGACTTTTCAATTAAAATTAAAATCCTATGTTAGTAAATTTTCAAGAAGAATCTTTAATTTCACTAGCCACAACTTCACAAACATTTTTATTTCAAAATGATTTTCAATCACTGTTACCTGAAATTTTTCTAGTAACTGCGGTAATTTTCCTATTAGTTTACGGAGTTGTTTTTAGTACATCAAAAGAGAAAAATTATCCTTTACTTTTAACAAATATTAGTTGGCTTTCTCTTTTAGCCTGCATTTTAACATTTGGTTTACTTTTAAATAGTCCAGTTGAAAACGCAATTCTTTGTTATAACACTTTAATTATTGATGATTTTACTACCTTTCTTAAAGGGTTGGTTTTGTTTAGTAGTTTTTTTTGTATTTTCATGTCATTAGACTATATTAAACAAGAATCAATAAATGCTTTTGAATGTATTATCTTATTGATTCTTTCAACATCTAGCATGTTATTCCTCGTAAGCTCGGCAGATTTCATTTCTCTGTATTTAGCGGTTGAAGCACAAAGTCTATGTTTTTATGTAGTAGCTGCTATTAAAAGAAATTCCGAATTTTCAACAGAAGCTGGTTTAAAGTATTTTTTATTAGGTGCTTTTTCTTCAGGACTTCTATTGTTTGGTTGCTCTTTAATTTATGGTTTTACAGGAGTAACTAATTTTTCCGAATTAGCTCGAATATTTACAGGAGGAACACAAGAAATTTTAACAGCAACAACATCATTACCAGCCTGTGAATTAGGAATGGTCTTTTTATTAGTAGGCTTTTTATTTAAAATTACTGCTGTACCTTTTCATATGTGGTCACCTGATGTTTACGAAGGAGCTCCAACTCCAATTACAGCTTTCTTTTTAATTGTTCCTAAAGCAGCACTTTTTGGTGTTTTTCTTCGAATTTTTTTAGAAAGTTTTTATGATTTTATTTTACCATGGCAAAAAATTATTTTAGTTTCAAGTATATGTTCTATGATTTTAGGTTCTGTAGCTGCTCTTTCACAAACTAGAATTAAGAGGCTTTTAGCTTACAGTTCTATCGGGCATGTAGGATATCTTTTAGCTGGATTTGCTTGTGGTACTATAGAAGGGATTCAAGCATTATTAATCTATCTTTTTGTTTATGTTTTTATGAATATTAACATGTTTGCTTTCCTTTTATGTGGAATGCGTCGAGAAAATATGCAAATCGTTGGGAGAGTAAAATACATTACAGATTTGGCTTTCTTAGCTAAAACTCAACCTATTCTAGCTTTAACTTTTACAATTACAATGTTTTCTATGGCAGGGATTCCACCTTTAGCAGGTTTTTATAGTAAAGCTTATTTATTTTTTGCTGCCATGAGTTCTAATCTTTACGTTTTAGCTGTAATTGGTGTCCTATGTAGTGTTTTAAGTTGTTTTTACTATATTCGTTTAGTCAAAATTATGTATTTTGAAGGACCTAAAAATTGGTGTAGTTTTTCACGTATACCAATAGAAAACGCAATAACTTTAGCAATTACATTATTTTTCATTTTGTTTTTTATGTTTTATCCTACACCACTTCATTTGATTACTCATAAAATTGCATTAACTCTTTGTTTATAAAAATGGACTAAATGTGATTTCAATTCGAAACAAGAGTGCTATTTAAGAAATTTAGAACCATTTCAAAAATTGAGGAGATACTTGTTTTCTTTTTCCAAATTCTTTGAATTTGGAAAAAGAAAACAATTTTGGAAATGATCCTTTTTTATTTCGAAAATTTCGGATTTGGACGCGGTCTTCCCAATTATTCTAATTTGGTTCTTAATTACAAGTAATTAAGACTAAAACAAGAGAAAAAAATAGTTGTATTTGACATCATTTATTTGAACAATTTAAGAACTACCTGTTTTTACTAAATAATTACTTTTCTTTTTTTATTAAAAAAAGAACACAAAGAAACTTCTTTTTATACCATTCCCAAATTGAAATAATTTCTATTTTTTCCCGGGAAAACAAGGAATTAAGAGAGTATTTATTAAATGGCAAAAAAAGGCTTTTTCTAATTAGTTTAATTAGGAAGAAGCGACCAATAAGATCCCTAAATTTTAAACTACTAATTATTAATATTGTAATTCTTTCTAAAATTTTTCCAATTTTAAACTCTTCTTTTAATAAATACTTTCTAGTTAAAGACTACTATTATTTACTAAAAAAAAAAATTCTTGCCCATTTCTAAATACAAGCTTTCAGCTTTGTCTTTTTTACTAGAATTCCTGTCTGTCTTAAATACTTATTTTACAAAATAAGTATTTAAGAAATAGATTTATGATAACAAATTACAAAAATTTTATGTACACAATTTATTTAAATTTAAACTCTTTCGATTTAAATTGTTTAAATCAAACTGAAAATTATTTATATTCAATATTCTCTTTTTTTAAGATTAGGAAAATTAAACACAAAATGATTTCAACCCCATCAAAAAAGATTACAGTCTTAAGATCACCTCATATCGATAAAAAATCTCGCGAACAATTTCAAATGGTGACTCATAAACGAACATTAGTTCTAAATCTAAATGACAAACATCTTGTTTTAATTCTTTTAAATCTTTTAAAATCAATAAAATTACCTGGTGTAGAACTCGAACTTTTGCTTGAATTTTTTACATTTCTTCCCTCTTCTCTCCATTACAAGTAATGGAGAACCAAATTCAAAGAATTTGGTTGTTTTAGTCTTAATTACTTGTAATTAAGACTAAAAGAACACTTGTAATTAAGAACCAAAACAATCGTATTTAATAAAGTACTCTGAGAATGCCTCTAGATTTCAATTCTGGAGGCTTTCTTAGAGAATTTTATGAAATAAATAAATATTGTTTTTTTTTCTAGTTGTCTTTTTTTTAATCTCTCTATTTTTCAATCTTTTAACTCTTATTCTTTTTGTTTTCTTAATTACTTGTAATTAAGAAGGAAAAAGGAGTTATTTTTTTATTGGTTGTTTTTTACATTTTTTATGCTCAGTATTTTACGTAGTATTTGTATAATTTGTCCTATTCCCTATAATTCTAAATTATCTTTATTATTGATGGTTATAACTTTCATTACTTTATCGAAAAAAAAGTGATACTATGCAGTCTGGTCTTAATTACTTGTAATTAAGAACCAAATCCAAAGAATTTGGTTCTTTTAGTCTTAATTACTTGTAATTAAGACTAAAAGAAAACTTATAATTAAAAAAGAAAAATAGGTGATTTACTATCACAGAAATATTAAAAAAAAAAGTGATAGTAAGCATGAAATAAGCAAAAAAAAAAAAAGGAGCTAAAAAATAATTGGCTGCGCTGTTCCAAATTCAAAGAATTTGGTTCTCTCTCCATTACAAGTAATGGAGACACCTAATTAGTTGAATTAGGAAGGGTTCTAATTAAACTAATTAGAAAAAGCCTAATTAGTTGAATTAGGAAATACAAGTAATGGAATTCCAAATTCTTTGAATTTGGTTCTTAATTACAAGTAATTAAGACGAAAAAAAAGAGTCTTTTTATGTTAGTAAAAGGATTTGACTTTAGTTCTTAATTACAAGTAATTAAGAAAAAAAACTGTGTCTTTGTTTTGCCTTTTAGCAGTAACTTTTAATAAAGGACTATTTAATTAAATATAAAACCATCGGTGTTTATTATTAGAAAAAAGTAACTAGGTATTTTTCATAGTTATTAAATCTAAATAAAGTCTTTTTCCATTTTTGGATTAAATAATAAGTAGGTTCTTAAAACCCTTCCTAATTAGTTTAATTAGGAAACACAATTAAACTAATTAGAAAAAGCCTAATTAGTTTAATTAGGAAACACAATTAAACTAATTAGAAAAAGCCTAATTAGTTTAATTAGGAACAGGTTCTTTTTTGTAATTAACTACAATAAATATCTCATACTATAACACAGTTTTTTTGTTATATAAACATCTACTTTTTTTTGGGTATTTTTCATGAGAAATCCTGGAGGTCCTCTCCAGGATTTCTCAAAACAATTTGAATTAAGGGGAAAAATTGGATTAGCGATCAACTTCACCAAATACGATGTCTTGCGTTCCGATAATGGTTACCACATCAGCTAACATATGATTTCTTGACATGAAATCAATACCCTGTAAATGTGCAAATCCAGGAGCTCTGATTTTACATCTATAGGGTCTATTTGTTCCATTACTTACTAAATAAACTCCGAATTCACCTTTTGGTGCTTCCACAGCAGTATAAGTTTCTCCTGCAGGAACAACAAAACCTTCAGTATACAGTTTAAAATGATGGATTAAAGATTCCATAGATTGCTTCATTTGACTTCGAGAAGGTGGAGTAATCTTTCGATCATCTACTTTAATTATTCCTTGTGGCATTTCATTTAGACATTGTCCAATGATTCTTAAGCTTTGACGCATTTCTTCAATTCTAATTAAATAACGGTCATAACAGTCACCACGAGTACCAACAGGAACATCAAACTTCATTTGATCATAAACATCATAAGGTTGTGTTTTTCTTAAATCCCAACAAATTCCAGATGCTCGCATCATTACTCCAGAAAAACCCCAATCTAAGGCTTGATCTGCTGTAACTACTCCAACATCAACTAATCGTTGTTTCCAAATTCTGTTGTTAGTTAACATTTCTTCCATTTCGTCAATACGGGAAGCGAATTGTTGTGAAAATTTAAAAATGTCTTCACATATTCCTAAAGGTAGATCTTGAGCAACACCACCTGGACGAACATAAGCAGCATGCATACGCGCACCAGAAACTCTTTCATAAAATTCCATTAATTTTTCACGTTCTTCAAATCCCCATAAAAACGGTGTTAAAGCTCCAACATCCATAGCATGACAAGTTAAAGCTAAGAGATGATTTAATAAACGAGTAATTTCTGAGAATAAAACTCTAATGTATTGTGCCCTAAGTGGAACGTCTGAATTCAAAAGTTTTTCTACAGCTAAAGAATATGCATGTTCTTGGCACATCATAGATACATAATCTAATCGATCAAAATAAGGTAATGCTTGAATATAGTTTTTATATTCGATAAGTTTTTCAGTTCCTCTATGTAATAAACCAACATGTGGATCTGCGCGTTGTACAACTTCCCCATTCATTTCTAAAACGAGTCTTAAAACACCATGAGCTGCTGGATGTTGAGGACCAAAATTTATTGTAAAATTTTTTATTTTTTTCGGACTTAATGTTTTTTCAATAGCCATATTTTTTTATTTATTAAAAATTTTTAAAATTACAAATAATTTTTTGATTAAAAATAGAATTTAATCGTATATCTTTTCTTAATTACTTGTAATTAAGAACCAAAACTGAGATAATTTAAGAACAGGACAAGTACAAATTTAATTAAAAGTAAAATGTTTTCCTAATTAGTTGAATTAGGAAGGGTTCTAATTAAACTAATTAGAAAAAGCCTAATTAGTTGAATTAGGTGTCTCCATTACTTGTAATGGAGAGACACTAGTTTCTATTTCAAAAAAAAGTATTTTTGTTCTTGCTAGGTTAATTAGTAATATCAATGGTTTCCCATTGGTCCTATCTGGAAATCCTTTTCAAAAAGTTGCCTAAATAAAAGTTTTACAAAACACCCCAACCTGACCTCTTCCAAAATTTTGGAAGAGGTCAAGTATTTAAGACAGACAGGAATATGCTTCATTAATAACTGAAAATTAAGCCCCTCCCCAGTAATAAATACATACAAATAAGAAAAGCCATACAACGTCTACCATATGCCAATACCAAGCAGCCGCTTCAAAACCAAAATGATGTTGTTTTGTAAAATGGTAATTAATTAAACGATATAAACAAACAGTTAAAAAGACTGTTCCCATAATAACGTGGAAACCGTGCAAACCAGTTGCTGTATAAAAAGTAGATCCATAAATACCGTCAGCAATAGTAAAAGGTGCTTCAAGATATTCATAAGCTTGAAATCCAGTGAAAATTACCGCTAAAGCAATTGTAATAGCTAACCCAGTAATAGCTTGTTCGCGATTTCCTGCAAGTATTGCATGATGAGCCCATGTAACAGAAGCACCAGATGACAATAAAAGCACAGTATTTAAAAACGGAATTTCCCATGGGTTTAACACTTCAATTCCTTTAGGTGGCCAAATAGCACCAATTTCAACCGTAGGAGCTAAACTAGAATGGAAGAAAGCCCAAAAAAAAGCTAAAAATAATAAAAGTTCTGTTAAAATAAATAAAATCATTCCGTAACGAAGACCTAATTGCACAGGAGTAGTATGATGACCTTGAAATGTTGCTTCACGAACAACATCTCTCCACCAAACAAACAATGAATAAACGATCATTATGAAACCTAAAGATAAAACAATCCCGCCACCTTGGTAAGAATGCATGTACATCGTAGCACCTGCAGTTAAAACAAATGCTGAAAATCCAGTAAACATGGGCCAAGGGCTAGGATCAACTAAATGAAATGGATGTTTTTTCATAAAAATACTATTTTTAACAAGAAATCCTAGTTTTTTATTTCTTTAATTTAAAAGAGTTTTTAAATTATATTATTAAATATTTATTTTTCTTAATAGTTATAATTAAGAACCCTAATTTAACAAATGTTTTGTTTCAAGAAATCTAGGAAAAAATAAATTGTTCCAAATTTAAAAAGAATGAATTTGGAGTCTCCATTACAAGTAATGGAGAAAGAGACTAAATTTAGAATTAGTCTTTTCAAAAAAGAAGTTTCTTTTTTAAACTACCCCTTAAATTTCGTAAACCTAATTTGGTAAAAAAATAATTCATAAAAGAATTACTTAGATTTCCTCTAGTTTGTTTGAAATCCAAGAAATATAATCTTCTAGAGAAACAGCTTCAACTACTATAGGCATAAATGCATGATTTGCTCCACACAATTCACTACATTGACCATAAAATACGCCTTCTCTTTTGATGAAAAGAGGAATTTGATTTAATCTTCCAGGTACTGCATCACATTTAGCACCTAGTGAAGGTACAGCCCAACTGTGTAATACGTCAGCTGCAGTAATAATTAATCGTAGATGTGTATTAGCAGGAACAACCATTCGATTATCTACCTCTAATAAACGAAGTTGACCTAATTCTAGATCATCATCAGGTATCATATAGCTATCAAAAGCAAGAGTTTGATCATCTGCTTGGCTATAATCAGAATATTCATAAGACCAATACCATTGGTGTCCAATTGCTTTAATTGTAACAGCTGGATCAACTACTTCATCTAAACTATAAAGTAAAGCAAATGAAGGAACAGCAATAAGCACTAAAATTAAACTAGGAGTAATCGTCCATGCAATTTCAATAGCTGTTCCGTGAATAATTTTTTCAGGAACGGGATTTTTTTTATAATGAAAATGATATAATGTTCTTGTAATCATCCACATAACAAATACTAAAACTAAAATCATGAAAAAGACAATATCGTGATGTAAATCAATGATTCCTTGCATAATTGGAGTTGCAGGATCTTGAAAACCTAATTGCCAAGCTTCAGGAGCATCTGCTAAAGAAAAAAGAGGCAATAAAATAAAAAGAGATAAAAAGAAAGTCATAAATATTTTTTTTATTTAAGTCGTCTTCCTCTTAATTACTTATAATTAAGAACTACAAGTAGTTCTCCATTACTTGTAATGGAGAAAGAGAAAAAAAATGTACTTATTTATTCTAAATTTTTGTATGATTCTATATTGGAACAATTGAGTTAAATACAACGATTCTTTGTTTGTATTTAAAATTCTTTCCAAAATACTTGTATTTTGGAAAAAGACCAGTTTCTACTTATTTTACTTTCCAAAATACAAGTATTTTGGAAAGGGTCTTAATTAATTGTAATTAAGACCTGACAAGAACTGGAACTCAATTTTAAAAATTTTGGAATAAATAGTGTAATTCCAAATTATCATATTTGGAAATTAGAGCATTTTTTTCTCTTTCTCTTGTTTTAGTCTTAATTACAAGTAATTAAGATCAGGAGAATTACAAGTATTTCTTAATTTAACTAATTAGGAGTCTCCATTACAAGTAATGGAGAAAGAGACGACATAGAATTTTAGTGTTTTTTCATTTAAATGTCTTAAAATAAGTAGTGATAAAAAACTACTAAATGAAAAAATAACACTTAAAAATCTATTTTTGTTTTCCAAAATCAGAAAAATTTTGAGTCTTATAGTAGTAAATACAAGATTTATGGCTCGTATTTTGGAATTGACTGAAAATATATTTTCATAAAAAAGTCTAAAAACTGAAAACATCTTTGTTTTGGCTTTTTTTATTTTTTTCTCCTTTCTCTCTCCATTACTTGTAATGGAGACACCTAATTAATTTAATTAGGAAATACAAGTAATGGAGAACTACAAGTAGTTCCAAAATCTTTGAATTTGGTTCTTAATTACAAGTAATTAAGACGACCACAAAGATCTATTTCAAAAAATTTCAGAACAAATAACAGGAAAACAAAGAAGATTTTAGCTGGGGCTCGAACCCGCCTAAATAGTTTTCAATTTAGGGCTACTTTTTTCTTTAAAAATGGGTAAGAAGGGACTTGAACCCCTGACTTTACGCTTATCAAGCGTATACTCTAACCAACTGAGTTACTTACCCTTTAGTTGTATTCTGATCAAAATTTTATTTTTTGAGTAAAAATGAATTCTAATTTTAAATATAATAAAGAAGACATTCTCTATATAATAAACAAGGAATCTACTAATTTATTTATAAATCATCAAATAACTACCATTATTTTTTATTGCGTGAAATAAAATAGTGTTTATCATATAGAGAAAGTATAAAAAAGGGAAATAATGACTAAAATTTCATTTATTACATAGATTTAAAATGTTATTTTTTAGGGAAAGTGGCTGAGTGGTTAAAAGCGACAGACTGTAAATCTGTTGAATTCTTTCTACGTAGGTTCGAATCCTGCCTTTCCCAAAACCTTAAACCGCTGCTTTTTATATTTAATTTAATACTCTGGTCTTAATTACAAGTAATTAAGAAGAGCAAATTTTGCTTTTAAAAAAACTTTAGTAGTAATTTTATAAAAAGTAAATTTCATTCCAGAACTCAACAAATTCTGGAATGACCTAAGTATAATTCAAAAAAATGAAGCAAAATTTTTACCAACTTGCTTTAGTAATTCCCATTAATAATCCTTGAGATGCAAGTTCACGAAATTTTAAACGAGAAAGTCCACAAAAACTTAACACAGAATGTCCTCGACCTGTAAGAATACATCTATTTTTTACTCGGATTTGAGAACTATTTCGCGGTAACTTATTTAATTCTTTTATACTTTGAGATCGAACTTCTTTTGCAATTGTCAAATCATTTATTATACTGGCCAATTCTACTCTTTTTAGTTCATACTTTGAATAAATTGACCTTCTTTTTTGATCACGTTGTATAAAATTTGTCATAACATTAATAAATTTGAATGAAAGAAAAATGAATAATTTTTAATTAATTATCTCTTTGAAGAGGAAAGATAAAAAAAAATAACTTTAGATATTACATTATTTTATGACAAATCAAATTCTACTCAATTTAAGGGTTTAAAAAAGCCTACTAAATAGAATGAATTGGTCAAAATTTTACCATCTAGATTTTAGATTTTTTTTTATTATAAAAAAACCCTTTAAGAATTAATTTTTTTTTCAACTAATATTGTAAAGGATTTTTCTGTTAATAAAAAAGCGGAAAAAGGGATTCGAACCCTCGACATTTGCCTTGGCAAGGCAATACTCTACCACTGAGCTATTTCCGCTTAAAAAAGAGGTTTAAAGCATATTTATGGTTTCAGTCTGGTCTTAATTACTTGTAATTAAGAACCAAATTCAAAGAATTTGGTTTTTTTAGTCTTAATTACAAGTAATTAAGACTAAAAGAAAACCAGTAGTTGAGAATCCAATGGAGTCAAATTCCAACTTATCCTCTTACTTTTTCTAATTAGAATACTAAAAAAATGGACTATTTGTTTAATTTTGGAAAACAAATTTTACAAAATACTTCCAAAATTTACAAAATTTTGGAAGTATTTTGAAATAGGTAAAGTATTTTAGAGAATAAGGGTGAACCTTTGTAGTTCTCCATTACAAGTAGTTCCAAATTCTTTGAATTTGGTTGTTTTAGTCTTAATTACAAGTAATTAAGACTAAAACAAGAGAAAGGAAACAAAAATCTATAAGATTACAATTTAGCGTATTGAGCTATTTTAATAATTTTTTTTAAACAAAAATAAATAAATTTTATTGAATAATTATTTACAGGTATAGGATAAGTAATTTGAGTAGAATTGGTACTTGATTCTGTAAGAGCAATCACTGGAATATTTAATCTAAAGGCTTCGTGAAGAATACCTTGATTTTCATTAGGATTAATTAAAAAAATTAAATCAGGTTGTTGATTGAAAGCAAGATACATTTGTTGTTTTTCTTTATATAATAAACCTTGAAAACATTTTTTTACCCGCATATATTTAGGAAAATTAATGTTGTTTTTTACTAAAAATTTTTCGCAGCGTTCCGAAAATTTAGCAAAAGTCAAAACAGATTTAGAAATTTGTTTCCAATTTGTTAAAGTTCCACCAATCCATTTATAACTAACATAAGAAATTAATGGTGTTTTAAATTTTTTCTTTTTTCGTTTATTATTTTTTAAATTTGTAGAAAAAGAATTTTTAACAGATTTTGAAGTATCTAATAATGTAAGATGAGTTAAATTATTACAAAGCCGAAAAAATTCCGGATTAGTATTTATTACTAAAATACGACCTTTTTGTTTTAAAATGAGTGCTATAATATGAAAAGCACGTAACACGCATTTTAAACTTTGTTGTGTATTTAAAAGACTTACATTGTCTCGTATACCTGAAAAATAATCAGACATCAGTGGATGCCAGAAAGGTGTTTTAGCTAATCGAATTGATTTGTGACCAAAATGAATACCTTTGTTAAAATTTTTACTAGAAATATTTAACCAATTATGGAACACTTTTGAATTCATTGTTTTATAAAATTGTACAAGAAAGGATTTATATTATAGTATATTGTTACATGAAGGTGTTTTCTAAAACTAAAGAATATGCAAAACTTTTAATAAAAGACTTAATTTTTAGTTTTAGACAAAAGTAAAATTTAGGCGACGAAAGATGGACTTGAACCAACGGCCTATGGATTATGATTCCACTGCTCTACCAACTGAACTATTCCGCCGTTATCTTGACTTGGACCACGTCTCCCAGAATCTCTAGTACATATGGTAGCAAAAGGGGTCACTTGTCGAAGTTGAAAAGATTCGGGTGTTTCACTTTTTGTTAAGTCAAGATAGAGCCTTTTATTTTTAAATTTTATAATTTAAGAATGTTATCTTTATTATTAACTAAATTCTCTACTATTGTTTCGATAAATCGAAACAATAGTAGAGACTTCTTTTTAATTTGTATCCATTTATAAAGGAAAGAACTCTATTTTAAGAAAGCAGTTTACTCAAAATTTTGAGTTTAAATCTCTTAAAATACGAAAAGAATTAAGAATGCCATCATTAATGCAAACAATGCGATAGCTTCTGTAAGAGCGAACCCTAAAATAGCATAACCAAATAATTGTTTAGTTAATGAAGGATTTCGTGCAACAGAATTGATCAATGATCCAAATACAATTCCAATACCTGCACCTGCGCCAGCTAAAGCGATTGTAGCACAACCTGCTCCGATTAATTTTGCTCCGTCTAACATAATAGAATGTGTTTTAGAGTTGATTAGATATTACTAGGCTAAGATTTCTCTAGAATATCCCTTACGGGGCTCGAACCCGTGTTTTTGCCTTGAAAAAGCAATGTCCTCGACCACTAGACGAAAGGGACTAATTTTATAAATTAAGTTCTTTTCTTTTTTTATTAAAAAAAGAACACAAACAAACTACTTCCAAAATTTACAAAATTTTGGAACTGTAATGAAGTTCAAAAAAGTAACCATAGAATTTTTAATAATTTATGGTATTCTTTTTTTTTTGCATATCATATAGAAATCTATCAAATAAAAAAGAGTAAAAGTTTATTTCAAATTTATTAATTGTTTTGGATATCATATAGAAAGACAAAAAAAAATTATTGTTTATTACTTAAAAATTTTTTTAGAAATTTAGTGATTTCTTTAAATACTTCATTTATTTCATTTAGGAATAAGCAAAAATTGGAGACATTTAGAATTACTTTTTCCTCAATTTTTCTTTCTTAATTACAAGTAATGAAGACTGCATAGTTCCAATTTGTATAAAATTAGAATGTAAAATGGGCTCAGTCTTAATTACAAGTAATTAAGAACTACTTCCAAAATTTTGTAAATTTTGGAACTGCCTTAAATAGTAATATTTCGTAAGAACTCAATAAAGTTAAAATTATGAATTTTACTAAATTAGTTTCTAAATATATTTATTTAGGGTTAAAATTATATGTAATTTTTATTATTAACAAAAAAAAGCTTCTTTTATTAAAAACTACCTTTTATGACTACAAAAAAATCAACTCATTTATTTTCTAAACCGGAAAAAGTAGAGTCAAGATCTAAAAAGAAATTTTCATTAATAAAACAAAATTCGTTAACTAAAAAATATTATGAAAATATTGTAGCTTGTGATTTAATTTTAAAACAAAATTATACAAATATCATGCAACTTGCTCGCCTAGAAAAAATTTCATTAAATACAACATCAAAAAATTATGTTAACGATAAAAAACATATTCTCTTTACTCTGGCTGCATTAGAATTAATTTCAGGCCAAAAACCTCAATTAACATATGCTCGAAAATCTATATCGAATTTTAAAATTCGTCAACATCAAATTCTTGGGTGTAAAGTTATTTTACGCGAAAACCTGATGTATGGCTTTTTAGATAAACTATCTAAGATAATTTTTCCTCGTTGTACTAAAGAAATGTCTTTAATAAGTGATTATACACAGAAAAAACACATCTCCCCGTCGAAAAATTCGAGAACACATACTTTTGGATTAAAAAATTTAATGATTTTCCCTGAATTAGAAAATCATTATCAACTTGTTGACAATTTTCGAGGTATCACTTTAACTTTTGTTTTATCTGATTTTAAACAAAAAAAGGCTTCTAGTTGTAGAGATAACTCAAAGGATATTGTATTACTTTTAAGTGGATTTCAAATTCCTTTATTAGCATAAAGGCTTCCTAATTAAACTAATTAGGTGTTCCAAATTCAAAGAATTTGGTTCTTAATTACAAGTAATTAAGACCAAAAGCAACCTTTTTAAACAAATTGTAATTATTTTCTAAAAATTCTTTTCTTAAATAATTGTATTTAAGAACCCCATTATTAAAAAAGTTCAATTTTATGAAATCTTCATTTTATTATCATTCATTTCAATTACCTGAAAAGGTTACAATAGAAAAAAAACAAAATTTATTAAAATTTTCTGGTCCTTTAGGATCTACTTATTTAAATTTAAATAAAATTGATCCTGAAGGTTTAGGAGGCATTTCTTTAAATCCTGAAAAAAATAAAGTAGAACTTTTAAGTCCATCCAAAGCTTTTTTTGGGTTATTTAAAAAACTTATCGAAAACAAAATTATCGGTGTTTCTCGTGGATTTTTAATCTATCTTAAAATTGTAGGAATAGGATATCGTGCTAGTTTGCAAAATGAAAGTTTACTTCTTAAATTAGGATACAGTCATGATATCCTTTACCAAATTCCATTATCTATTAAAATTTTTTTAGTAGATCCTACTTTAATATGTCTTTTTGGGATAGATAAAAATCAAGTAACTCAAATTGCAGCAAAAATTCGTAAATTGCGCAAACCATCAGCATATAAAGGAAAAGGAATTAGATTAATTAACGAAAAAATTTTATTAAAACAAGGTAAGAAAAAATAGATTTTGCGTTTTTTTAGCTCTTCGTAAATAGAAGCATTAACCTTTGTTATCCTAAATTTGTTAAATTTGAGAACAAAACGGAATTACTAAATACTTTTATTTTGTTTTTTAATTACAAGTTTTCTTTTAGTCTTAATTACAAGTAATTAAGACCAGACAGGACAGATTTCAAATTATTCTAATTAGGGTTGTCTTAATTACAAGTAATTAAGAACGAATTCAATTTTTAAAATTAATGGAATAGATTAGTAATTAATTGATAACCACTTCTTAATTTTACTCTATTGAATTTCTGGTTCAAAATTAGAGTAATTTAGCCATTTACAGAATTATTAATAAAAATTTACTCTTATGTTATACGTATTAAATACTAATTTAAATAGTAAAAAAAAACTATTTGTAGCTTTAACAGAAATTTACGGTTTAGGTAAACATAATTCATATCAAATATGTGATTCATTAGGAATTAGTGTAGATCGACGATTAAAACAATTATCAGGATCACAATTAGAACATTTAACACAGTTAATAAATCAAAATTACAATATAGGTTCTGAAGTAAAACGTGACACAATTAAAACTATTAAAAGATTAATAAAGATTGCTAGTTATAGAGGTTTTAGGCATAGTCAAGGATTACCTGCTCGTGGCCAGCGTACACATGGGAATAGCCGTACAATACGTAGATTAAAAAATTCAACTATTCTTAATAAATAATTGGAACTAACAAATTAAAATATAATTTATAAAAATGTAACTTTCTTTACAAAAGAATTGTCTAATTTTTCATTTTTGGAAAAAAAATGTGTTCCACATATTTGAGATGTACAAAATACAAAATTTTGTATTTAGATTTTCTTCCTAAATAGAAGTTATTAAGGACTACTTAATAATAAAAAACTAGAGAGTTCTTTAATTTACATATGGAACAAGTTTTATAAAATAGGGTAAATTTAGTTCCAAATTCAAAGAATTTGGTTCTTAATTACTTGTAATTAAGACGAGAAAAAAAATTTAATTTAAAAAACTTATGTCAAAATTTTTAAAAAAAACACATGAAAAAGGTATTATTCACATTCAAAGTACTAGAAATAATACAATTCTAACATTAACTGATTTAAAAGGTAATACAAAATTTTGGTCATCAGCTGGAAATTTAGGGTTTAAAAATTCTAGAAAATCTACAAGTTATGCTGCTCAAGCAGTTGCTGAATTGCTTGCTACAAAAGCATTAAATTTAGGTTTTGATTCAATCATTGTAAAAATGAAGGGTCTTGGTTATGGAAAACTGGCAGCAATTAGAGTTTTAGGTAAATCAAAACTAAGTGTAGAAAAAATTATTGAATTAACACCGATTGCACATAATGGTTGCAGACCTCCAAAAAAAAGACGCGTATAGTGAGTAAATAGATAGATTAAAGACTGTTTTTATAAATTCAGTGTAGATCTTGTTTTATAAAACAAGATCTACACTGAATTTATTTATGCATATATAATAATTTATTTTTTATAGTGGCTTATAAAACTTCTATTTGTTTTCTTAATTACTTGTAATTAAGAAGGCAGGCACATCTTGATGTTGATAAAGCGAATCTTAAAGAATTCTATGGTCTAAAAAAAAACTTGAAATTTAAGTATTAAATAGTATTATTTAACAAGAAAAACCCTTTTTTAAGTGATTAGATCAGGGTAATAGGATTTGAACCTACGACTTCTTGTTCCCAAAACAAGCGCGCTACCAGACTGCGCTATACCCTGTAATAAGAGCAAAAAGCGGATAGTGAGAATCGAACTCACATAGTCTGCTTGGAAGGCAGAAAATTTACCATTAATCTATATCCGCTTATTAGATTTTAAGTAGTTTCTAAAAATGAGGAAATTGTAAGGGGTATGAAAAGAGACAAATAAGAGTATGTAATGAGAGAAAAAATTCTCCATTATCTATATTACTTCAAGTTATTTCTTATTTTGGAAAATTAACACACCAAAAATCTAAGAACTTGTCTATATGAAATACATTTACACAATTACAAAGAACACACACAAAAACATAAAATGAGAAATAAGAACCAAAAATACATCCTTTTACTTACAAAATAACAAAAATAAGAAATAAATATTAAATAAATATTAAATAACAAAAATAACCAGAAACAATAATAACCAAAAATAAGAACCAAAAATAAGAACCAAAAATACATCATTTTATTAAAAATAATTCATAGTAAATAATCACAAAAAACAAATAATTCATAGTAAATAATCACAAAAATACATCATTTAATTTAAAAAGGGCAAGAGCAATAATAAAAATAAGAAAATTAAAATATTTAATAAAAATAATCAAAAAAATAACCAAAAATACATCATTTAAATTAGAAAGAATTTATAAAAATAACAAATAATTTTATTTAAAATATTTAATAAAAATAAGAAATTTAAAATAAATCATAAAAATAAGAAATTTAAAATAAATCATAAAAATAAGAAATTAACAATCCATAAATCAGTACAAAAATGAATTTCCAGAAAAAAGAGTCAAAATTGGTCTCGGTCTTAATTACTTGTAATTAAGAACCAAATTCTTTTAATTGGGAAGGAGAAAGGAGAAAACATTTGTTTTTTTTTTACAAAATTCATAAAATAAGTGGTAAATGGAAGAAACATGACTTTTCTCTTTCTCCATTACAAGTAATGGAGAAAGAGAAAAGTCAAAAGAATTAATAAAAAAACAGAAAGAAAATTCATAAAAAAAAAATTTGAAATATAATAAAGAGGTTCAGTCAAATAACTCAGTTATACGAACCGGCTTTCCAAATTCTTTGAATTTGGTTCTTTTAGTCTTAATTACTTGTAATTAAGACTAAAAGAAAACTTGTAATTAAGAAAGAAAGGGCTTTTAAAAAATAGTGACGGTCGTCTTAATTACTTGTAATGGAGAAAGAGACAAAAATTATGAAAAACAGAATAAAAAAAAAGTCTTTTACAAGTATTTTAAAAACAAAGTCAAACCTCTAGTCTTAATTACAAGTAATTAAGACTAAGAGAAATAAAATGGGCTATTACGTGTAGTTTCTCTGGTGTTAGCTCAACGCTAGTCACAGATTCACCATCACTTGAAGAGCTCGGGTTTGACGAAAGGCTTCTTTCACGAAGCTCCAGGATTACCTTAGGTTCACCACTACTGGATTCTACGACCGTTGACTTCATTGCAATCAGAAAATCATCTCTAGATTGTGGGTCCTCCTGCAGAAAACATACAACAGAGGCCCATCTTACCTTTAATCAGAGCATTATGTGTGTAGTCAGCCATTGGACTAGCTTTAGAAGTACCAAATAACATAGTTTCAAAAGGACTTCTTATGCGACTTAACATCTTGCCAAAGTCAAAGCTATCTCTTGTAGCTATAGAGCCCCACAGGTTTTCATTTTTTAAGAGAGAGTCATAATACTCTTTAGTCTTGATCATAGAGTCAAGGACGCGTCTGAGCAACTTAGTTGATTTTTCAACAAATTCTGTTTGTTGTTCTGAAGTTGTACAGTCCATTTCTTGAAGATTTTGGAATTTTCTTTCGGTTTCAGATCGGATTTTTTCCCCGTTATATTCAATTCGCTCTAACTCTTCAGCATGGTTGTAAAGTGCTGCCCTTCGTTCTTTATTAAAGTAAGATTTTGTCTCCTCTAAAACTTCCTTGAATTTTTCTTGTAAGTGCTCGATCTGAGAAAGTCTAGTCCTTTTTATCTCTTCAAAAGAGAGATCTGAGACTATGAATGGGCTGTAAGAGGTTATTCTGTCTTTTAGTATCTACACTAACTTACGCTTCCAAAAAAGTAAGAGGCCCAAAATTGTGCGTTAGTTCCTGTTTTTCTAGACCAAAACGCACATTCAATTGCTCGTTCTCCATTACAAGTAATGGAGAGGAAAATCACCAATATTTTTTTTTAGTGCGGTTAGGTCGGCTTGACGGGCTGCAGTTTCTGCCAACGCGTTGTCTCTGGCGGTTTGCACCTCTGTTAACAGCCTTATGGTATCTTGAAATCTTTCTCGGTCACCTGCTAGCATTCGATCCATAAATTCACGGTATTCTTCCGGAGAAAGAGCCAACCTCTTTAATTCAGGTTCAGGTAAAGATATATCGTCTAATAGAACTCTTCCAGGTATAAAGAAAACGCATTAACCAGTTGCTGGTCCGTTAAGTTGTTAAAATTTCCCGCGTCGTCCAATAGAACTTGTTCCAGGTATAAACCCAAGCAAAACGCATCAACAAGTTGCTGGTCCGTTAAGTGGTTAAGATTTTCCGGAGCAGGGAAATTTATGTCGTGGAATAGAACTTGTTCCAGGTATAAACCCAAGCAAAACGTATCAACCAGTTGCTGGCCCGTTAAATTGTTAAGATATTCCGGATTTATTTCAGGGAAATTTATGTCGTCGAATGCACACCATCCATAAAATCCAGGGAAGATTACAGATACCCATTCTAAAAAAGCCTCTACAGATCGGGACGCCCAATTTCGATAAATTTGTCCATGCAATTGAGTAAATTTATAACAAACAAAGACAATATACCCGAAAAAAGTTGAAGATCTGGCTCCATGAACGAGAATCTGAACTACCGCAGGGAAATTATAAAAAGTAGTCAAGCTTACCAGAAGAGCAAAACTTATTAAAAAAGGACCTAAAGGAGTAGTTAACCCTATTGTGACCAAAAAGTTAAAGAGACCTAAGCACATGTTGGCTGCCAAAGCAGGAATTCTTAAGATAAAATCAAGAGGAGCCCATAAAAAAGCAGAAGAAAGCAATTGCGAGCCCCCTTCAATGATAATAGCGGAAGCTCCATCGATCTGTATTAAATTGTGAGCTATCATAACATCCGCAGGATTCATCATGTCAGTTTGTAAAGGAAAGTGGTCAAAATTTTGACCGTGAGGGCTAGTATACCCCTTGGTCATTAATTTGCCTAAAGTCGCGCTATAAACAGACAGGCTTGTTACATGGAAAAATCTGAGAGTTTTTCCTAAATTCAGAAATAAAGTGTACATAGTTTTTAGTTTATAATTAGTTGCTAGAAGTGCCAGTGTACTTATGCCAATGACAACTAGAACCCATGTTTTTGCTTTTACTGTAAGCACTTTAGTTATTATTGAAGAAAGAGTAATCATATTTTTTTATTTAATATTTTTTTTATTTAATATTTTTTTTCTTAATTACAAGTTTTCTTTTAGTCTTAATTACTTGTAATTAAGACTAAAAGAACCAAATTCAAAGTATTTGGTTCTCCATTACAAGTAATGGAGAGGAAGAACTACTATTTATGCGTTTTTTTCTAGTAAGTGTTTATTGTTATGTTGACGACTTTTTTTTTGACACATTTTGTCAGTTAGCCCTTGACTAGTCAGTAAGTCTAGTACGGAACTTGGTAAATGAATTTTTACATCTTCGAATTCGTCTCCACTTCTAGAAAAAATTCTATTTTTAGAGAGCCAAGAAAGGAGAAATTTCATCATTTTCTCTCCATTTCACCCTTTTTGCCAAATTTCCTCTAAAGATAAAGAAATAATCTTGGATTTATTCTTTTGTTAAAAAAAACTCTCAATTATTTATATTACTTTATGAAATACATTTACACTTTTTAAAAGAACACACAATAAAACATAAAATTAAACATAAATAACAAAACAAAAATACATCATTAATCTTAAATAATCACAAAAATAAATAAGAAAAATAAACAGAAATAATTAAGAGGAAATAATTACTATTAATGCTATAAGACTA
Source organism: Micractinium conductrix (assembly GCA_002245815.2). Taxonomy (NCBI): domain Eukaryota; kingdom Viridiplantae; phylum Chlorophyta; class Trebouxiophyceae; order Chlorellales; family Chlorellaceae; genus Micractinium; species Micractinium conductrix. Next base: position 20,681 of record CM009643.1, on the reverse strand, counting down.
ATTACTTCTCCCTTACATCTTTTTTTTTTGCTAATTTCAGAGCCTTTTTTACCATATATCCTAGTATGACAGGATTTAAAACACGTCTTAATTACTTGTAATTAAGAACCAAATTCAAAGAATTTGGAAATACTTGTAATGGAGAGGAAATAACTCTGAATTTTAAAATTCTTTTTTTTTTTAAATTTTTCGGTTTTTTGTCTCCTTCGTGACCCTATTTTGTCTCCTTTTCCAAATTCAAAGAATTTGGAAGACCCTTTGAAATTGCCTAATTTTAAGTCTTAATTACAAATAATTAAGAACCAACTTTTTTTATGAAAAAAAAATAAGAGATAGTTCCAAATTCAAAGAATTTGGTTCTTTTCTTTTTCCTAATTAGTTTAATTAGAAAAAGCCTAATTCAACTAATTAGAAAAAGCCTAATTAGTTGAATTTGGAAACACAAGTTGTTCCAAATTCAAAGAATTTGGAAAAAGAAGAGAAAAAATTAATTAGAATTCTCTTTTTCTCTTCTTAATTACTTGTAATTAAGACTTAAATTATTTTGTTTTTTTTTATCTTTATAAAAATGAGTTCTAATTAGAAACCAAGGCGAATAATGGGACTCGAACCCATGTTTTTAGATCCACAGACTAATGCTTTGACCACCTAAGCTATATTCGCCATCGAAAATGGGGATGAACACTTTAACCGACTAAGTAATATTCGCCATGTGTTTTTTTCTTTATTAATATAAAGGGTTCCTTTGTTTAAATTTTTCTAAATTTTATTCTTAATTACTTGTAATTAAGACTGAAACAATTTTTTTTTTTTTTTATTATTTAATCTGTTTTCGACTTTTTTTTATCCTAAAAAGAGAGAGTTTCCTGTTTAACAAATTTGGAACCCGTGTAATCTTAATTCTTTTTATAAAGGTTGTCTTAATTATTTGTAATTAAGAACTAAATTGATTCCTAATTTGTTAAGTTTTAAAAACAAAATATTATTTAATGGAGATTAATTGCATCATTTAAATAAATACAAGTTAAAATTGTAAAAACGTAAGCTTGTAAACACGCTACTCCTATTTCCAGTCCAGTCAAAGCAAATACAATAGCAAAAGGAATTACAGAACCCACAGCTAGAACACCACCTACAGAAACCATAGTCCAAGCAAATCCACTTAAAATTTTCACTAAAGTGTGACCTGCCATCATATTAGCAAAAAGTCGAACACCCAAACTTACTGCACGGAAACAATAAGATACTAATTCTAAAACCACTAATAGAGGGGCTAAAATTAAAGGAGCTCCTTTTGGCAATAGAAAACTAAAAAAATGCAATCCATGAACTTGAAAGCCTACAATTGTTATTCCTATAAAAAGAGACAAAGAAAGGCCAAAAGTGACTACAAAGTGAGATGTAGGAGTAAAACTATAAGGAATCATACCAATAAGGTTTGTAAATAATAAAAATGTGAAAGTTACAAAAATTAAAGGAAAAGCAAAACGACCTTTTTTTCCTATTTGTTCATCGAGTAAACTTACCACAAATTCATAAATCATCTCTACTAATGATTGCCAACGTGAAGGAATTAAAAATCCTCCGTTTTGTGATATTAAATAAAACAATAGTAAGACTAATCCTGTTGATAACAATAAATATAATGATGAATTAGTAAAAGAGAAATAAATATTTCCTAAACGAATAGGAATAATACTTACTATTGCAAATTGTTCTAAAGGTGTATAAATCATAAATAACGAAAAATTAATTAATTTTGGTTCTTAATTACAAGTAATTAAGACTAACTAGAGAGCATTTAAATAAGCTTAAATAATTACGTTCTAAAATAAAAATATGTTTTAAATACCAGTTCCCAAAAACACAAGTATGGTTACAAAATAGTTGTGTTTTGATTCTTAATTACTCGTAATTAAGAATCAAATCAGAATAAATGGAAAATAGTATTAATTTTTTTTCTATTTTTAATAATATTCTCTATATGAGAAACTAAAAAATAGAATTAAATTCTTTATTTACTAGTTCTAAATTTAAAATTTAAATTGTTGTACTAAATACAAAGTCTTCTTAATTACAAGTAATTAAGAAGGCGTTTGTTTTTTAGAAAGTAGATTTAGAACAAGATTCGAAAATTTATTTTTAAATTCAAATTTTAAGGTAGACAAAAAGGATAAAATTATGCTTTAATTCTAAAAAACAAGAGACTTATCTATATGATCTACATAGTAATTAAAAAATAAAATGAAATTTATAATGTAGATCATATAGAGAACGTTAAATGAATTTGTTTCCATTTAAATTGACTGTAGTCTTAATTACTTGTAATTAAGAACCGAATTCTTCTAATTTGGAACCCCCTTAATAACTTGTCATTAAGAACCAAAATATATTTTGTAAAACAAGTAAGATCTCCAATAGCTCAGAGGTAGAGCAGATGGCTGTTAACCATCTTGTCGTTGGTTCGATTCCAACTTGGAGAGTTTTTCATTTAGTAAAAAAAGTCTTATTGGGATGTAGCCAAATGGTAAGGCATCGGAATTTGGATCCGACATTCAAAGGTTCGAATCCTTTCATCCCAGAAAAAAAAATAAAGACATTTCAGAGTTAAATACATGTTCTCTTTATCTTAATTACAAATAATTGAGAGACTCTATTTGTTAACTTTTAGATAATTTTTTTATAAAAGATTCTTATTTTGTTACAGTTCCAAATTCTTTGAATTTGGTTCTTAATTACAAGTAATGAAGACCACAACTAAACCTACTCATTAAAAACCGTCTAGATAGCTCAGTTGGTAGAGCAAAGGACTGAAAATCCTTGTGTCGGCAGTTCGAATCTGCCTCTAGACAATTTTTTATTTTTTGGGATGAGTGTCTGAGTGGTTTAAGGTACCGGTCTTGAAAACCGGCATACTGAATAAGTATCGGGGGTTCGAATCCTCCCTCATCCGAGATCCTTTTTTTGTTTCTTAAATTGGAGAATGATTCAGTTTTAAATAATTGCATGGTTTTTAAATACCTTTTTAAAAATACAAGTATTTTTTTCTCCAGTATAAGTAATAGAGACCACAAGTTCTCCTAAATTTTTTCTTAAATAGAAGTTTAACAAAAAACAAGTTTGATTTTCTAAAATCATTGGGTTTTAGACCATACAAGTTACTAAATTAATGAGTTTCGCAAAAAGATCCACTTGATAAATTTGAAAAAAAAACAACCATATTATAAAAAATTACGGGTATTTAGCTCAGTTGGTAGAGCAATTCGCTTACAACGAAAAGGTCAATGGTTCGAGTCCATTATTACCCATTTCAATCTTAATTACAAGTAATTAAGAAGAAATTTGTTAGATTAAAAAAATTTTTTTACATCTTTTCTCCAAATTCTTTGAATTTGGTTCTTAATTACAAGTAATTAAGATCCTAATTATCCAAATTTTAAAAAATTTAAGACAAAAAAAGAGCATCTTCCAAATTATTCTAATTTGGTTTCTTAATTACTTGTAATTAAGAAACCAAATATTTGTTTTAAAAAGAATTATTCCAAATTCAAAGAATTTGATTCTCTCTCCATTACAAGTAATGGAGACACCTAATTAGTTGAATTAGGAAGGGTTCTAATTCAACTAATTAGTTGAATTAGGAAACACAAGTAATTAAGACTAAAATAACTTTTTTAAAATATTTAGAAAATAAGCGGGTGTGGTGAAATTGGTAGACACACCAGGTTTAGGCCCTGGGGCTTTAAAGTCATACAGGTTCGAGTCCTGTCACCCGTATTTTTTCTTGTTTTTTAAGGTTTGATCCGAAAATATCTACTTATGAATTAATTCTAAATACAAATTTTCGGATATTTTGTAAAAAAACCTATTTCGTATTATTCTAATTTGATTTTTAATTACTTGTTTTCTTTTAGTCTTAATTACTTGTAATTAAGACTAAAAGAACCAAAGTCGAATTCAACTTCTTAAAACTTCATAAAAAAATATGGTGAAATCCATAATGGGGACGTAGTTCAGTTGGTAGAACGTATGCTTTGCACGCATAAAGTCATCGGTTCGAGTCCGATCGTTTCCAAAAACAAAAGAATAGACTTTTTTTACTTTTTTAATTTAAGAATTAAATCTAATTAGAAAAAAAATTAGATGTAACCATAAACAAAATAAAAAGAAAAATATTTTTTGATTCGATAAATAAAGAGCCACTTTTTATGTTTCGATAACAAAAAAGTCAATTTCTTCTTTTTCTTCCAAATTCAAAGAATTTGGAAATACTTGTAATGGAGTTCCCAATTCTTTGAATTTGAAAGGAGAACCAAATTACAAACAAAAATTTACGAAGGATTTATTTTATTAAATTATTTATTAAAAAGAACCAAAAACAAAATTTAATAAATAGTTTAAAAAATAAAATTATATAGTAAATCCATTTGGAATAAGAAAATATAATTTTATTTACTATAAAAAATAGAAAACAATAAAAATTAAAAAAAAGTATTTTTTATGACTGAAAATTTTGCTAAATCTCTTATTAAAATCGTGCCGAAATGGATTCAATCTTATGTTTATCATAAAAATGAATTGATTCTCTCTGTATACCCAGATTCCGTAGTACCTTTTTTATATTTTTTAAGAGACCACATGAATACACAATATAAAGTTTTAATTGATGTAACAGCAGTAGATTATCCTTCTCGATCTCTTCGTTTTGAGGTAGTATATAATTTATTAAGTGTTAAATATAATGCAAGAATTAGAATTAAAACATGTATCGATGAAATTAAACCTTTAGTATCGTGTACTAGAGTTTATTCTTCTGCTGGATGGTGGGAACGAGAAGTATGGGATATGTTTGGTATTTTCTTTTCAAATCATCCCGATCTTCGTCGTATTTTAACGGATTACGGATTCCAAGGACATCCGCTCCGTAAAGACTTCCCTTTAACAGGTTATGTAGAAGTCCGTTATGACGATTCAGAAAAACGTGTTATTACAGAATCATTAGAATTAACACAAGAATTTAGATTTTTTGATTTTTCAAGTCCTTGGGAACAAATAGAAAAAGTAGCCTAAACCTTTTCTTTTCTTATAAAAAATGGTATAGATTTATGCCTCTAATTAGAGGCATAAATCTATACCATAACTAGTAATTAGAGTCATTTAGGAAAAGTTATGTTTTTTTAAATTTAAGTAACTACGTACTTTAATAAAGTTAAAAGGTACTTGTTTAAGAAAGGAATTATTTATTTATCTTGTGAGCTTATAGTTTAATGGGTTAGAACACGTTGCTCATAACAACGCAGTTGTAGGTTCGAGTCCTACTAAGCTCAGGTTTTTTTTGAGATCAACCAGGAAATATAAAAAAAATTACAAGTAATTAAGAACGAAATAATTACTTGTAATTTTTTTTAGGAACTTTATAAAATAATTTTTCAATTATTTTTGTAATAAATTGCTTAGTTGGTTTTCCAAATTCTTTGAATTTGGAACTACTTGTATTTGATTTTTTCAAATTCCTCTAAAAAAAATAGAGTAGAGTAACACTTTTTAAATACTTGTTCTGTTCCTCAATTTAAAAAATGTAGAAATAAATTAAATAGAACAAAAAAATTCTAAACTTTTTTTGTTCTATTTAATTCTTAATTTTTATTCTCAAAAAATGAAAAATGAGCATTAATTTTCAATGACTTTTTTAAGGGTTTTTGAGTTTTGGGCTAAAATGAAATTTTAACATAAGCATAAAAATGTTAATTTTTCTATCAACCAGGTTTCAAATTTTCTTTGTTTGGACTTGAACCTTTTTGATTCTTCTTCCTAATTAGCTTAATTAGGAAACACAATTAATTAAGATTTCTTTTATTATTTTTTTAATATTATTTTATGAAACGACTTTCTATAATAAAACAACCAGTGTTATCTGTTTTAAATGCTCATGTAGTTGATTATCCATCTCCAAGTAACATTAATTATTTTTGGAGTTTTGGGAGTATAGCGGGTATTTGTCTAGTAGTCCAAATTGCTACTGGAATTTTTTTGGCAATGCATTATACTCCTCATGTTGATTTAGCTTTTTTAAGTGTAGAGCACATTATGAGAGACGTAGAAGGAGGTTGGTTCCTTCGTTACATGCATGCTAATGGTGCAAGTATGTTCTTTATTGTTGTATACATTCACATGTTTAGAGGTTTGTATTATGGTAGTTATGCAAGTCCACGTGAATTATTATGGTGTATTGGTGTAGTAATCCTTCTTCTTATGATTATTACTGCTTTTATCGGTTATGTCTTACCCTGGGGCCAAATGTCTTTTTGGGGAGCTACGGTAATTACTAGTTTAGCTAGTGCAATCCCCGTAGTAGGTGACAGTATTGTAACATGGTTATGGGGTGGATTCTCTGTAGATAATGCTACTCTGAATCGATTTTTCAGTTTACATTATTTACTTCCTTTTATTATTGTAGGTGCTTCTGTAATTCATTTGGCAGCTTTACATCAATACGGTTCAAATAATCCTTTAGGTACTAACTCAACAGTAGATAAAGTAGGACTATACCCATATTTTTATGTTAAAGATTTAGTAGCTTGGGTTGCTTTTGCTCTATTCTTTTCAATATTCATTTATTTTTACCCTAATGTTTTAGGACATCCAGATAATTACATTCCTGCAAATCCTATGTCTACTCCAGCACATATTGTACCTGAATGGTATTTTTTATGGGTATATGCAATTCTTCGCAGTATTCCGAATAAATTAGCAGGTGTAGCCGCAATTGCTCTTGTATTCATTTCACTTTTAGCTTTACCTTTTATTAATACATCTCCAATTCGTAGTTCAAATTTTCGACCTTTCCATAAGAAATTTTTTTGGTTAATTGTGGCAGATACTCTTCTATTAAGTTGGATTGGACAGCAGCCTGTGGAAGATCCTTATATTTTAGTAGGTCAATGTGCTTCTGTATTTTTCTTTATTTATTTTTTAATCATGGTTCCTTTTTTAGGCCGATTTGAAAATTATTTAATTCATTATAAAACACGTTAATCTTCAAATTGTTTCACCTTTCCTAATTAGTTGAATTAGGAAGGTCTTAATTACTTGTAATTAAGACCCAATCTATCAACTCCCGAATTCTTCTCATTAAAAACCTATTCTTTTGTAAACTGTAATTTTTTTTTTTATTACAAAGTTTTACCTAATATTGAGGAGGCAAGGAATAATAGACTGTAATTAAATGCAAGTATGGTTACAAAATACTCGTATTTTGAAATAGGTAAAGTGTTTTAAATTAATTAAAGGGGCTATTTAATTTACTAAAGTAGTAGCTAAATAATAGAAAATTCAAGTTTTGGAGGAATGGCTGAGTGGCTGAAAGCACTGGTTTGCTAAATCAGCGTACATTTTTTTAATTGTATCATGGGTTCGAATCCCATTTCCTCCGTAAAAATGTATTTAATCTGAATCTAGTCCAAAATAAAATTATTTTGTTTCTCGTCTTAATTACAAGTAATTAAGAACCAAATTCTTTGAATTTGTAATCCCATTACTTGTAGTTCCAAATTCAAAGAATTTGGAAGAGACACCTAATTAGTTGAATTAGGAAGGGTTCTAATTAAACTAATTAGAAAAAGCCTAATTAGTTGAATTAGGAAACACAACTAATGAATACAGGACACGTTCAAAATTAAAATAATTGGAAATTTATTATAAATCCAATTATTTCATTCAAATTTACTAATTATTTTTATTTATTTTGTATTTATGTACTTTATATAGATGAACTAAGTTCATCTCTTTTTATATTGTTTATTTTATGACTTTTTATTAATTAACAACCTCCTCTCTTAATATTCTTCATGTTTTTCTTTTTTAATGAGGACATAGCTTAGTTTGGTTAGAGTATTGGCCTGTCACGCCAAAGGTCGCGGGTTCGAGCCCCGTTGTCCTCGAAAACCATTTTTTTTTTTCGAGCCCCGTTGTCCTCGAAAAAAAAAATTTTTAAATACTAGTTAGTCTTTTAATTTTATGCCTTTTCAGTCTGGTCTTAATTACTTGTAATTAAGACTAAAAGAAAACAAGTAATTAAGAATAAAATTTTTGAATATAAAAAGTAGAATTTCAAAATTGTTCAGCTTTTTTTCTTAAATAAAAATCTGACTGTAAATTAAAATAATTCAAAACTAAATTTAGAAATTTTGGAAAGAGAAAAAAATAATGTATAGTCCTAAATAACAGTATTTAGTACTTATGTTCTAAATAAAAGGTGAACACCTTTTATTTAGGAATGGAAATCTCAATAAAAGGTGAACACCTTTTATTTAGGAATGGAAATCTCAATAAAAGGTGAACACCTTTTATTTAGGAATGGAAATCTCAATAAAAGGTGAACACCTTTTATTTAGGAATGGAAATCTCAATAAAAGGTGAACACCTTTTATTTAGGAATGGAAATCTATGAAATAATGTAATCAATTAAAAAGAAAAACTATATAAAAAATGATTGAATTTGTAGGTATTTTTGTTTACTTTATTATTGCTCTTGCCCTTTCTTTAATACTGGTAGGTGTTTCTTTTATTTTTGCTACAAAAAAATCAGATCCAGAAAAAATTTCAGCTTATGAATGTGGTTTCGATCCATTTGATGATGCCAGAAGTAGATTTGATATCCAGTTTTATCTTGTAGCTATTTTATTTATTATTTTTGATCTTGAAGTCACTTTTTTATTCCCTTGGGCACTTACTTTAAATCAAGTGGGTTTTTTCGGGTTTTGGACCATGATGATTTTTCTACTAATTTTAACAATTGGATTTGTCTATGAATGGCGAAAAGGAGCTCTTGATTGGAGTTAATTCAGTCTTAATTACTTGTAATTAAGAATAAAATTTTGTAGTTAAAATTTAAATAAAAAACTAGAGGAAAAACAAATTTAAAAATAAGAAGAAATTTTATAAAAATTTCTTCTTATTTCAGTCTGGTCTTAATTACTTGTAATTAAGAACCAAATTCTTTGTATTTGGAACAACTTGTAATTAAGACTGAGAAGGTCTTTTGTGATTTATAGTAATAAAATAAATCATATTTAAATTTTGTTAAAGGGTGTATAGCTCAGTAGGTAGAGCAGTCGGCTTTTAACCAACTGGTCGTAGGTTCGAGTCCTACTATACCCAATCAAGAGTTCTAAACTTATTTCAGAAAAAAAGTAATTTTTAATAAAATAGTTCTTAATTACAAGTAATTAAGACCAGATCCAAAATATATTTGAAAAATTACATGAAATTTCAGTCTTAATTACAAGTGTTTCCTAATTCAACTCATTAGGCTTTTTCTAATTAGTTTAATTAGAACCCTTCCTAATTCAACTAATTAGGTGTCTCTTCCAAATTCTTTGAATTTGGAACTACAAGTAATGGAGAAAGAACCAATTCGTAAAAAAAGTTGAAAGAGCGACTAATTTTATAAATTTAAAACTATTTTAATTTGCGGGGATGAGAAAATGGTTGTCTCGTCAGGCTCATAATCTGAAAGTTGTAGGTTCGAATCCTACCCCCGCTCTTTGCTTGTTATCTTATAAGAGGCTCTATCTTGACTTAACAAAAAGTGAAACACCCGAATCTTTTCAACTTCGACAAGTGACCCCTTTTGCTACCATATGTACTAGAGATTCTGGGAGACGTGGTCCAAGTCAAGATAACGGCGGAATAGTTCAGTTGGTAGAACAGTGGAATCATAATCCATAGGCCGTTGGTTCAAGTCCATCTTCCGCCAATAACTCTTTTTTCTCAAAAAAACTTATGTCTTTCATATAGAGAAACATCAAATAATTTGATTTAAGTTTAATTTTTCTTTTATTTTACTACTAGAACTTGATTCATAATTGTTATTATAAAAAAATTATCGATAAAAGTTTTTTTTGTTGTAAGTTTATAAAAAAAATATTGGATGTATTTCATATAGAATAATTTACGAATTCAAGTGAATTCTTAAATTTGAAAAAGATAAAAGATATAATTAAAGGTAATAAATATAAAATTATTAAGAGCATTTAGTGGATGCCTAGACAGAAGAAGAATAGGGACGTTAAAAGCAACGAAACGCCATAGCAAGGTGCATCAATCCTGAGACCTATGGATTTCCCTAAAGGAAACTTAAATTAAAAAATTACCTAGTGAACTGAAACATCTAAGTAGCTAGAGGAAAAAAAATCAACCGAGATTCTGTTAGTAGTGGTGAGCGAACACGGATTAGGCTTTTTTTCTCTTTCCTAATTCTTGAAATTTGGAATACCTTGATTTTTTTTATGATTCAAGTGTTTGGAAAATCACACCAAAGAGGGTAATAGTCCCGTAGATCCAAAAAATGAAGGAGTTCTCCATTACAAGTAATGGAGAAAGAGAAAAAATCTGAGTAAAACGAAGATACCCTTTGTTTGAAGAAAAAATATATTTTTGTATATTTTAAAAAGGGGGACCACCCTCTAAGCCTAAATATTTTCTTCTGATCGATAGTGAACAAGTACCGTGAGGGAAAGGTGAAAAAGTCCCCTAAATAGGGTGTGAAATAGAACCTGAAACTGAATGCTTACAAGCAGTCGAAGCTTTTCTTTAGAAAAGTGACGGCGTACCTTTTGCATAATGGGTCAGCGAGTAAATTTATGAAGCAAGCTTAAGCTCATAAGTGGAGGCGGAGTTAAAGCGAGCTTGAAAAGAGCAAATTTTGTTTTCTCCATTACAAGTAGTTCTCCATTACTTGTAATGGAGAAAGAGACCACGAGTTTCATAAATTTGACCCGAAACCAAGCGATCTAGTCATGAGCAGGTTGAAAAAATGATAACACGTTTTGGAGGACCGAACCCACATCTGTGGCAATAGATGGGGATGACTTGTGACTATGGGGTGAAAAGCCAATCGAGCTTGGAAATAGCTGGTTTTCTGCGAAATCTATTGAGGTAGAGCGTATATTAAAAAGTAAAAAGGAGGTAGAGCACTCGTTGGGTGATGGTGGCCCAAAGCCTTACTGATCCCATGGAAACTCCGAATACCTTTTTACTAACTATACAGACAGACTAAAGGCGCTAAGGTCTTTAGTCAAAAGGGAAACAGCCCAGATCGAACGCTAAGGTTCCAAAGCATTTTCTGAGTGGTAAAGGAAGTTACTAGGCGAAGACAACCAGGAGGTAGGCTTGGAAGCAGCCATCCTTTTAAGAAAGCGTAATAGCTCACTGGTCTATGTCTAGTAGCACCTAAAATGTAACGGAGCTCAAGAAAATCACCGAAGCGGCGATTTCAAAATTTCATCTACTTTTTTATGACTAAATAGTCTCTTAATTACTTGTAATTAAGAACCAAATTATTCTAATTTGGAACTAGTAGATTTTGTATTTGAAAGGTAGCAGAACGTTCTGTAAATCATAGAAGTTTGATTGTGAAATCAAGTAGAGATATCAGAAGTGAGAATGCTGACATGAGTAACGATAAATCATGTGAAAATCATGATAGCCGAAAGTCCTAGGTTTTCTACAGACCGTATTTCGGTGTAGAGTGAATCGGCCCCTAAGGAAAGAGCGACAGCTCGTTTTCGATGGGTTCAATGATGAAGATTCATTGATACGCAATTTAGTGACGACTAATTTGAGATTAGACAAGTTATTGGATATCTTGTTTTTCTTTAAGAAAAAAACCTCTATTAGTCCAGGAAAGAACTAAATCTCTCTTTTTGTGGATTTTATCTTTTTATCATAAAAGAATTTTGATAAATTTCGCTTTATCATTCTAAAATCAACCAATTTAGAATAAATACAACAAAATAGAAGAAAGTAACCGTACTTAAACCGACACTGGTGGACTTGTTGAAAAAACTCAGGCTAAGAGAGAATCATGTTGAAGGAACTCGGCAAATTACCTCCGTAACTTCGGAAAAAGGAGGACATGGAAGTGCCAAAATTTTTTATTGGCTCCCCATGTGGCACAAAAGAGGGGGTGGCGACTGTTTATTAAAAACACAGGACTCTGCTAAGTGGTAACACGATGTATAGGGTCTGACACCTGCCCGGTGCTGGAAACTTAACAGGAGGGGTGCGTTTCGTCCTAAAATTCAATGAGTTTTAGGAAGTAAACAAGCTCTCAATGCAAGGCCCAGTAAACGGCGGCCGTAACTCTGACGGTCCTAAGGTAGCGAAATTCCTTGTCGGGTAAGTTCCGACCTGCATGAATGGTGTCACGACTTCCCCGCTGTCTCCAACATGATCTCAGTGAAATTGAATTCTCCGTGAAGATGCGGAGTTCCCGAAAGTAGACGGTAAGACCCTATGCACCTTTACTATAGTTTAACATTGAAAAAAGAGTCTGAATGTGTAGAATAGGTGGGAGGTGCAAAAACTTTTGTTTTTGTTCCATCAATGAAATACCACCCTTTCTTTCTCATTTTTCTAACCTAAAAAAAATAATTGGCTCTTTTCTTCCACGATTTGAGTGTAATTATAGGGACAATGTTTAATGGGTAGTTTGACTGGGGCGGTCGCTTTAATTATGGAGCCTTATTTTGGTAACAGAATAAGCAAATCTGGCTATATGCTGGAACATCTGTCCAATAGTTCATTTTTTCTTACAATATCACCGTCTCGAGCGATTTATACATCGTTATGCCAAAAAAGTAAACAATTTTGGCACAGTAAGAGTTACTTAAAAAGTGAGCTAATTGGTGTCATGTCAAATCTTATAATGAACATGAGTAAAGAATTTCGATTGCTTTACAAAAGTAGAGAAACAGTATCGAATGCAGGCAATCAGCAGGAAACCAATCACTTATTGCATTTTTATGTGATTTTTGTAGTAGGATCCTCAACGACTATACGCCAAACGTCCTTTAATTTTGTTAAAGGATGATGATAGAGTCTGAGCTTTTGCGCGAGTAAAAGACTACATGTTTTTCTCTTAATTACAAGTTATTAAGAGCCAAAAATTTTTCAAATTGGTTTTCTTTTCAACAATTTACAAAATTGTTGAAAAGAAAAAAGACACAAAAATAAAAACTTGTAGCTTTAATTAATTAAAAAAATTGAATTAAAAAAATTTAATTATGATGAAAACATATACTAAATATTATGTTAAATTGATGGAACCCATTGTGGATAAAACTAGTAATTTTTTAGATAAATTTGTTTTTTCTAAATTTCCTAAAACTATTAATCTAGCAGTAACCTTTTTTGGGTTTACAAGTAAGCTGACTTATTTTTTTCTTTTTCATTATTTAGGAAATCTTATATATCTTCTTTTTTTTATTTATGTTTTTATAGATAATGGTAATAATTTCGCTTATATTTACTATGCTACACTTCACAAAGGGTTACCTAGTTTTTTAGTGAATTGTTATAAATATCTAAACTGGTCCTTTTTTTTCTTACTACTTTTTCTTTCTGTACTCTTTGAAGTAGTTTTTTTAAATACTATTTTTGTTTCTATACCAAAAATTAAGGAAAAAATTCTAGTTATCTATGGTGAAAATTATCTTTGTGATTATGGATATAACTCTAGAATCTCATCTTTAGCACGTACCGGTGAAAAAACTTATATTTTTGCATTGAGTTTAAGTGGAGCTTTTCTTGGAGCGTCTGCGGGTCAACTATATGAGACTAGTAGTTATCAGAGTAATTATCAAGCATATTTGGATGCTCAAACAAAAAATACAGGTGTGACTCTAAAACCACCAGAAAGATCAAGTCTTCTGAGATTTCCATTTTTCAAATAAAAACATCATCTAAAAACATCATCTAAAATCAAGGTAAATCTTTGATATTAATCAAAGGATTTAATTAATTAAAGTAACAAATCTGCCTAAAGAGTAACGGAAGTGTGCGAAGGTAAGCTCAGGCTGGACGGAAATCAGCCGCAGAGCGTAATGGTAAAAGCTTGCCTGACTGTAAGACTTACAAGTCGAGCAGAGACGAAAGTCGGCCATAGTGACCCGGGAGTTCTTGGTGGAAAGGCTCTCGATCAACGGATCAAAGGTACGCTAGGGATTAAATCTGTTAGTCCTAGTTCTTCGTGAGAAGAAAAGCGTTTCTTGAGGCTGTACTCAAGATAAAAAGAAACTGGGTGAATTGCAAGAACGCTAAAGTGTTTTTAGAGACTGAAAACATCATGCCAACTTGCAGCGAAGCATTTTGAATGGAAAAACAAGTAAAAATGAACGTTCAACGACTAGAGAATGAGGACTTCCTACCAATAAATTCTCCACGAGCGCCCAGTAACTCAAAAAAATAACATTCTTTTATGAAAAAACCAGTAGCCACACAAAGAAAACGGTTAAAGTGAATCTTAATTACTTATAATTAAGAAAAGCAACAAATTTCTTTTCTTTTTTTATTAAAAAAAGAACACAAACGCTTTTTGAAATTGCTGTTGGTGGCCTTTTAGGTGACGTTTCAATTCAAACTCAAAATCAAGGCAAACCTTATCGACTTCAATTTCAACCAGCGGATTATTTACACCGTGACTATGTATTTCATTTACATCAAAAATGGAGTGATTGGGTTCTTTCTCCTCCTTTTTTCGATAATGATCGTAAAATGTAGAGTTTCCAAACAATTTCACATGTTAATTTTGTCAAATTGGCTGAGCTTTTCGTTCTAGATGAGAATGGTGTGAAATGTAAAAAACATCTCAAACCTTCTTTAATTTAAAAAGACCAGGTTTAGCCTATTGGTTTATGGATGATGGTGAAAAATCGAGTGATACTAGAGATTCTCCTCGAAGAGTCTTTGCACTTAATACACAAGGTTTTACAGAAAATGAAGTTGAAATGTTGTGTGATAGATTAACCAAAAAATTTGGGTTGAAATGTTGGAAAAAACCTACTAAAAATGGTTTTGTTGTTGTGATTTCTACTGAAAGTTATGAACTTGTGATGAGTTTACTAGATCCATCTAGTATTCCATCAATGCGTCATAAATTACCTTTTGGTACCACATTTTTGAGTTGATGACATAGTCTGAACTTTATGGAAACATCAAGAAATAAAGGATAAAGAGCCTTTATGATAACACGTTTGAACAGGCTGATGACTCCCAAGAGCTCTTATCGACGGAGTCGTTTGGCACCTCGATGTCGACTCATCGCATCCTCGAGCTGAAGAAGGTTCGAAGGGTTCGGCTGTTCGCCGATGAAAGCGGTACGTGAGTTGGGTTTAGTACGTCGTAAACACACAATAAACAAAATTGCGACCTTGAAGTGTGAACTTCAAGTAAAATTCGCCTCATAACGGTGGAGCCCTGCAAATTTCGTACATTTGCAGGGGAATACCGCGGGAAGTTTAAGAAAAAACAAAAACCAATATGAAAAAAACTACTCTCCTAATTCCTACATCTTTTCAAATGTCTTTACTTTATGGTACTCTCCTTGGTGATTCTTATCTCTACACGAAAGGAACCATTCAAATAGAACAGAGTGAAGCTCATAAAGAAGATGTTTTCTGGTTATATGATCAATTAAAGTCATTAACTACGGGAAAAGGACCACAAGTAGCCACTCGAAAACGAATTCATCTAAAAACGGGTCACATTACTCACACTCAAAGTTCTCGTTTTGACACACGACATCTTTTTCGTGAATGGAAACCTGTTTTTTATCAGGAAGGAGTAGGTCTCCATGGAGAACCAGTAGATTTTTCAGAACGTCTAGACGCAGTAGCTCTAGCAATTTGGTTTCTTGACGATGGCGGTAGAAGTTCTAGTGTCAAAACTGGAGTATTTTTAACTGTAGATAGTTACACTTCTTTTGAGATTACTAGAATTCAAGAAACATTAGAAAACAAGTTTCAGATTAAAACTAAAAAACAAAAAGTTGGAGTGAGTTCGAGTGGAAACGATCAAATAGGTTTAGCAATAAGCGGTCTTGACTATCTCGAATTTTATCGACTTGGTTCTTAATTACAAGTAATTAAGACAACCTCTAGTTACTCAAGTTCCTAGTTTCGCTGAAAAAAAACTTCCTAATGTTTCACATCTCTTATAACCCTGTAACGACTCTGCTAGAAATGGCAGGATAGCTTAAGTTTTCAAGTTATAACACGGCGACTCTCGTTCTACCAACGAGATGATGGTATAGTCTACGCCCTTAGTAATAAGGGAATTTTCCTGAGTGATCAGGATTTCCTAAGGTCAGAAATTGATTATGGAAAAACGTGGAGACAGTACGGATCCTATCTTTTTCGGGTGTTGAAAATTGAGAGAACCATTTCCTTGTACGAGAGGACCGGAAATGACGAACCTCTAGTGTATCAGTTGTTGCGCCAGCAGCATCGCTGAGTAGCTACGTTCGGAATGTAGAACTGCTGAAAGCATCTCAAGCAGGAATTCATTTCTTAAAACAAGTTTTCGAGGTCGTAGAAGACTACTACGTGATAGGCGAGATGTGTACTCATAGTGATATGAAAGCTAACTCGTACTAACTCATAAATACCCTTCAGTTTTCTGAAGGGTGTTTTTTTATTTATCTTCACTTTATTATAGATAAAATCAAAAATGTTATAAATCTTGTAATATAAAAAAAAGAGTTTTTATTTTTCATTATGTTTTTTAATAAAGAAATTTTTAGATTTGCTTTTTTTGTTTATTTATTTCACATTTGTTTTTTAACAAGTTTGAGTCAATGTATTTATTTTTTGTCTTACTATTCTAGAAGTACTAACATTCATCTTTTAGGCTATTTTTCTTTTATTGTTGTAGTGGTAATTGCCCTTTTTTCGGTAAAATTCAGGCAATTCTACTTCACTTTAGTTTTTAACGAAATTTCAATTAAATTTATTATTAAATTAAAAGAAATTCTGACTAAAGCACAAAACCAATATTCCTATACTTGTTTTATTTTATTTCATTTTTATATTGCTTTTTCCATTTTTCATTTCATGATGCTTTATTTTTATGAAATTGACGTCACTTTCGAGATAGTTTATCAATTATTAAATCTAATACGTCTGTTTTTTTTCCCATTAATTTTATTAATGGTTACTCTCACTTTATTTCCAGATTTTTTTAAAATGGAAGGGATAGTAGTCGAGTCTTCTAATAAGTTGATTATTCAAGCGACATCCCAGTTGTTAGATTTTCTTAAAGAGTTGGGAAACGTAAAAAAAAACCCAAAAACAGCAGGACTTATTTATGCTATAACAGGGACTGGGTTAGTAGCTACGGCGCATAGATTTAATTTACAGGAGCAGTTTACACAAACTACTGAGAAATTGGGAATAAATTTTGCTGATGTTCCTCCTGCTCTCGTGAATGATCCTGCGGGTTACGAATTGTACAAATCCGTTTTAAAAACAATTTCTCAAATCGACCAGTCAGCATTATCTGTATTGGCATCGGACATTAAAAGTTTTCTCACTAAAAATCCAACTTTGAGAGAAAAGTTGACTCTAGATTTGACTCATTTTAAAGCAGCTGATGCTCTATATGAAGCAAAGAAACAGCAAAGTCTTGAAAAAGCTGGCGAAATTGGTGTATCTCCCCTTGCTCGAGCTTCCACTGATTTAGAAGTAAATCCTTCGAGTTCAGCTGTTTCCAAAATACCCACAATTATTGAAAAATTAGTTTTTGATAATTAAAATGGAGATTTTATAAAAATCTTTAACCAATAAAACACTTGAATTCGTTTTTTTTTTAATAGAATTCTGATTTTTGTTATGATCTTGATGCTGATGTTGGATGGAATGCTATCTCTAGTTATGGTAGTTACTTGTCAGTTTTAGCAGCATTATTTTTCTTTTATGTAATGTATAAAACATGAACTAATCCTCGTAATCCATGGGACAGGTGTAGCGGCTACATTAGAATGGATGTTACCATCTCCTCCTAGTTATCATTCATTTTCAGAAATTCCTAGTATTAAATCTACTAGTAAATCCTTAATTTCTACTTTATTATTTAAAGAAGTATGAATTCTTTTAATAAATTAAACACGTCTGGTCTCCATTACAAGTAATTAAGAACCAAATTCTTTGAATTTGGAACTACTTGTAATGGAGAGAGAACCAATTAATACAATTTTACGTTTTAATATAAATAAATTATACTCAAATTCTATGATTTCTTTTATTGAAAATAAATTACAAAATTTAGGGTTCATTTTAGATACTAAAATTTTTAAAAACCCTCTAATTTTTAAAATTTCTTGTGCCTTTTTCAACCGCACATCCAGGATTACTAATTTTCTTTTGTTTAACACAATCGGGTATTCTTGTTTTCTTTTTTTTCTTGCTTTTTTTCTTATTATAATTTTGAAGGCGCCAACGAGTTTATTTTAAAATTGCAGCTTTTTGGGGTTTCTCAAATAACTTCTATTTTCTTCTCGATGCCTATCAGTTTCCAATTTTTTATTTTGTTTATTCTACTCTTTTATCAAACTATCTTTTTGAATACTTTATTAGCTTATTCTAAGAAAATTGGTGTTTTTATGAAAACAAAATATAAT
Source organism: Micractinium conductrix (assembly GCA_002245815.2). NCBI lineage: Eukaryota > Viridiplantae > Chlorophyta > Trebouxiophyceae > Chlorellales > Chlorellaceae > Micractinium > Micractinium conductrix. The sequence goes on along the minus strand of CM009643.1, from coordinate 2,224 downwards.
GATGAAGACGTATTAAAAAAACTACACTATAATTCTGGATTCACTACGGCGGTTAGAAGTTTAATTCCCGCTGGCGTAGTTGTATGTGTGTTTTGTGGGAAAGATGCTATGGATGCATATAAAGTCAAAACTACGATGGAAGCTTGGAAAATCGTAGCAGAGTTGGCGATCAATGCCAAGTTAGACCCCCCGAATGTCCAGTACAAGTTTCGGTTATAACTACAAATACTAGCAATACAGCATTAAATTTTCCTTCTAGTAAGTAATAGATAGTTTACTACTGCTGCTAAAAATACAGTATTAACTATTTAGCCCCCTAGTGAAATTTATTTCCTAATTCGAATAATTAGGAATGATCATTAACATTCTCCACTTTTTTTATAAATATAAAAGAAATACTCATAATTAATTCATATGAGTTAATTATGAAGATTTCTTTTAATACACAACAAGTAGATAATTCATTTTTATTTTAAAGAAACATCCTATTAAAGGGTGTGCTTGTTTGTTATAATTCAGTTAAATTTTAAAATTTTTTGTTTTTTTTTTAATAAAAAAAAAGTTGGAAATTCAATTTAAAAAGCTGCCAGCTACTAAAAGAATACCTAGTAATTTTTAACAGAAAAAATCAAGAGTAACCCATTAAAAAATCGAGAGATTAGAAAAAATAAAGCCTCCTCTAAAAAAAGTAGGTGTTCTGTATAGAAAGAATTACAAGGGTTCACCCTGTTTGGAGTAAATTGCTGGTTTCGTTCTCTAGATGAAAAACACAAGAAACCCTTTATGGTACGTTTGTGAATGAATTATATATATATATATTAAAGTGAGAAGCTGTAAATTTTTTCTTTTTACATTTTCAGTCTTGGTGATCTCTTTCCTAATTCAACTAATTAGTCTCTCTGTAAAAAAAGTGAAGAAGGGTTTCTTGTTTATTTCATTTTGAGAATCCAATTACATTAACAGGAAAGCCTATTGAGTATTTATCAAGATTGTCTTAATTACTTGTAATTAAGAATTAGAGAACTTGAGAGTGAATTTCTTTATACAATGAAGAATTTAGGTATTGGTTGAGGCTAGATTTATATTAATATTAAATGAGCGGTGACAGCATTTTTTATGTGTTCATGAAATTCTTTTCCTAAATACTTGTATTTCCTAATTAAACTGATTAGGAAAAAGAACCCCACTTTTCATATTCTAAAAAAATCAAATTTACTCTCTTTTTTTATAAAAAAAAAACCAAAAAAGGGTTCCAGAATATCACTTAACTTTTTTTCCACATTCTGTCCTAAATTTAGGACAGAATGTGATTTAACTAGTTTCTTGTTTTAATAAATAAGCAAGAAAAATGGTCAATTTTTTGTTCTCCATTACATGTAATGGAGAACTCAGTTGGAATACATAAAAATTGATATTATGAAAATCTAGTAGGACAGTAATCAAGAAACTAGAATTTTTTAACAACCAACAAACCTACTTTCATGAAATTTAAGGGTAAGATAGTTCTCCATTACAAGTAGTTCTAAATTCAAAGAATTAGTACAAGTAATGGAGACGAGAAAAAAATACAACTGTTTTTTGATGTACACTTAGTTTTCTGATCCACTCTTTGGGAGTAGACCTGCTAATCCTGAGTTGCTAGACCCTTCCCCTTGTTCTGGAGAAGGCTTTTGTTCTTCTACATACCTAGAAAAATTGATATAGTCCGGTAAACTCCTTTCTTCCTGAAGAACACCGAAATATCAATCTTCTAGAGATTTTGGGGGAATTGACATTGAGGCTAATTCTGATTCTTTGATGGCGCATCTAAATTGAAATCACCTCCAGTTTGATCACTAGGTAAATTGCTAGAAGCATTACCTACATGGGGTCCTAAATCTTGGTCAAGAACATGCAACTTGAAATTTCTAAATCTCTCTGAAGGGGAATCATATTTTGGTTCTACTAAATATCCATACAAAGGGCGCCAATCACATTCTATAAAGATTAGGTCAAATGCTTTTTTGTTACATATTCGGTATACTCTTTTTTCTTTGTCTTCGATAGATTGTGTGATTTTATTGACTTGTTGCTCAGTTAGACTTTCTAAATAAAGTATCTTCTCTAAAGAATCTAGCTCATCATTAATTGCACGTGATAGATTTTCTTTTAGTAAAACTAACGCATTAAATGCAGTTTTTTCATACATAAACTATCGAATTTATGCGTCTTTGTTGTTCTGGAG
>LHPF02000099.1:0-32608 GCA_002245815.2 Micractinium conductrix | reverse complement strand
TGGGCGAGGGCGGCATGCGCGTCACCGGGCTGCCTGGACACGTAAAGCATCGAGGTGGGGGGCACTCCCGCTGGCGCTGCTGGCGTTCCGCCGTCTGAGGGGCACACAGCCAGGCGGGGCGTGCAGGCCTCTCCCGGGAGCGCTCAGCCAGGACGCACCTGGCGCCCGGCTGCGCTGCTGGCGCTGGCGCAGGCGAACCCCAGCCCAACCCGTGCCCCCACCCTGCCTGCACTTGCTTCAGGTCATCAACTTCATGTGCCACGAGCACCTCAAGATGGACTTCGCCAACGTGGGTTACCCAACTGTTTGCTTTGCTGTGTTTGGCAGAGGTGCAAGTTTGCATGGGTGGCTGGGCCCGCGTGCAGGCGTGCTGGGTGCAGGGTGGGGGCTGTGTGAAGGTGCCACAGGTGCTAGCCAGTGCTGTCCCCTGCTCGGCCGGGAGAGGCGGCAGCAGGGTGCGTGCGTTGCCAGGCATGGCAGCCAACCCTCCACATGCCTACGCCGCCCACCCGTCCCTCGACTGCAGCATGTCACCTTCATCAGCGGCACCAACGCAGCGGCAAGTCGGCGGTGCTGCAGGCGCTGCAGTGCTGCCTGGGCGTCAAGGCCTCGTCCACGGACGCACCAACACCTTCAAGAAGGTGCACGGCGTGGGGGGGACAGGCAGCGACGCGCTTGACGCGAGTTCTGCAGAGCTCGTGGCCTGCTTGTGCCGACGCTGCCGCTCTCTCCCTGCTGCACACCCTCCGTCCTCACATGTGCCCCTGCACTTGACCTGCCGCAGCTGATCCGATCGGGCACAGATGAGGCCGTCATTCGTGTGACGGTGTGGAACAAGCCATACAAGGTGGGCCCACCGCTGGGCTGCTGCGCAGGCCACCCTGGAAGGGCTGTTTCGGCGCGTGTTGGCTGCATACCTCGACATGGAGTGGACTATTCAAACGATGCCAAAATGACCGTCCAGGCCGATTCCGACCGCCCACCATGCACCCCCGGCCTTGCATCGCCCTCCCAGGGCCACGACGCTTTCCGGCACGGCGTTTTCGGCGACACCATCACAGTGGAGCGCCGCATCAGCCAGAACAACAACTCCTCCGCCTACACGCTCAAGGACGCTGCGGGCAGGTGAGGGGTATGGGCGACAGGAACGAGGCACCGCGCGTGTGCGTGCGTCGCACTGCCAAGTTACGGTTTGCCTGTGCAGCACTGCAGTTGGCTAGTTGGCTGCGCAACAGCTCGGCCCCGTCCTTCCACGCCCGCATTCCCCACGACTGCCTGCTATAGGGCATGGCAGCAAGCTGCAGACCCTTTGGCTGGACGTAAGAACCCTCTTGTCTCCTCCCTCCCATCGACCTCCCGCCCCCTTGTTCCGTGTCGTGAACGCCTGCTGCAGGGTGCACGGCCGCCGCCGCGACGACTTGGACAGCATGCTGACGACGCTGGGGCTGAACGCCGCCAACCCGGTGTGCGTGATGACCCAGGACACGGCGCGCAACTTCCTGGCGGGCAGCAGCAGCAAGGTGGGCGCACTGGGGCAACCGACGGGCTGGGCGTGGAGCGAGGCCAGGATGCAGGGAAGGCGCAGGTGGCGGATGGACAGGCACGCACCACGTGTCCCTCGCCGTGGCCCGGGCTGCAAACCGCCTCGCCGCCCCCCTGCGTCTCGCCCGGCCCCCACACAGGCGGACCAAGAGAAGTACCAGCTGTACATGGAGGCCACCTCCCTGGAGCAAATCGCGTTTAGCCTGCAGACCGCCAAGGCGCAGATTCGCCAGATGGAGGAGGGGGTGGAGCAGGTGGGGGAAGGGCGGGGCGTAGCACCGGTGTGGTGGCGCCGCTGTCGCTGTGGCTGCAGCATCGCAGCCACGCCTTTGTCATGGCCGGCTCCTGCCGTGCATCCCTGTACAAGTGCAAAAAAGACGTGTGTCGCATTTCCCTGCATTTCCCTGCATTTCCCTGTCACCCAAAACCACGCCGGCTGGCCGTGCCCTCCCCCCCCCTCTGCTCCCCTCCCCTCCAGATCCGCGAGGAGTACGACAAGATGTGCACCGAGCACGCTGAGCTGAAGAAGAGCATCGCCGCCCTGGAGGGCATCCAGGGGTGGCGCGCTGAGGTGGCGCAGCTGGAGCAGGTGGGCGCTGGGCCAGGAACCTGTGGATGATGAGGCTATCAAGGGGGCCCTGCAGGCAGGACCACCAGCGCATTCATTTGGGTGCACTGTTGTGGGCCGTGCCCAAACTTGCACACGCCGTTTTTGCCTCTGCATCCCGCCGGCAGGTCCTGTGCTGGTCGGTGGTGGAGGAGCATGCGTCGACGCTGACCGCAGTCCAGGCTGCCCTGGACAGCGAGCTGCCCCGCCTGCTGGCGGAGGCTGAGGGGCAGCTGGGGGACCTTAAGCGTGAGCAGGCGGCGCTGACAGAGGCGGTGGAGGGCAAGGTAAGAATTCAAGAGGCTGCGAGCAGGGCAACATCACCGGCAGGAGGGCTGGGGTGGGGGGAAGGCAGCTAGGAGGGGCTGCAGCGTGAGCTGGCGGTCGTTGCTGCGATCCTCTGTTGAACTCACAGCGCTGCACCTCCCCAAACCACCCCTTCTCCCCCTCAGTCCAAGTTTCTGACGTCCTACAACGAGCGCTCCATCGAGCTGCTGGCAGAGCAAGACGGGCTCAGGGCGCGGCACAGGGAGGCTCACCGAGCGGTGAAGGCTGCAGGTGAGCCGACTCTCCCAGGCCCCGCTGCAAGTGCGAAGCCGCTGTTCCCCGTCGCACAGTAGTCAGCACAGAACAGCCGGCCCACGAGTACATTTACTGCACATGACTGCATGCATGGCTAATGTGTTCCCCCTCGCCACGCCCATGCAGAGCTCAAGCTGACGAGCCTTCGCGAGGCGCTGACCGAAGCGCAGGCACAGAAGGAGGTGTGCGAGGGGCTGCGGGCGTGCACGCAGCTGCACACGCCCCGTTCAGGCTGTGCGCTCAACGCGCCACCCTGCAGCAGTTTGCTGATCAGGACGTGGCAGCCTGACCTCACATCCGACGGCCTTGCACTCCACCACGGGAGCCGCATCTGTGCTTCACTTCAGGCGCACCCTTGCCTGTGTCCCCCCACCTCCTCCCACTTGACCCACACCACTTTACCCACAGAACCTGGAGAGCGCGGCGAGGGAGGTGCAGGACGACACCTTTGCGGCCACGCAGGCGGCGGTGGCGGAGTACCAGCGCCAGCTGCAGGAGGCGCAGGAGGCGCAGGATGCTGTGCAGCAGGAGGTGGATGGGGGTGTGTTGGGGGGGTTTGCCGTGGCAGACGCGGAAGTGGGCAGCGCCAGAGTCGCAGCCGACAGTGCAGGCAGGACGTGCCTCGCTCTGCTGCCTGCCCTGCAGGTTGCATGCTCGCATGCCGCTCATCGTGATTCCCACGACGCCCGCAGCTCGCTGCCACTCGCCCGCTGGTTCTGCCATTCTTCATTTCTCGCCGTCGCTCCTGCTGCAGGCGGCGCATCTGGATGCCGCCCACCGTGCCGCCCAGGACTCCTCCAAGGCGGCCCACCAGCGGGCAGAGGATGTCAGCTACCAGAGGGATGCAGCGCAGCGGCACATGCAAGCGCTGGAACGGGACATTGTGCAGCTGCGCTCCGCAGGTGCGTACGGCGCGTGCACGCGAGCATGCCGCAGCCAGGCAGCGAGTGCAGTTTCGGCCGGCAGCGAGCGCACTGCTTGGTGTTGTCTGGGTGTTGTCTGTGTGCCTGCCTGGGATGCACCTGCGCGGTTGCTGTCGTGCATGCCACGTAGCCGGGCCACCCCCCGTCCATGACATGCCCCCGTCCACTGTGCCTGCCTGCAGGGCGCAACAAGCTGGCTGGGTTTGGGGGGCAGCCGGCGGTGCGGCTGGTGGAGGCAATCAAGCGTGCGTCAGGCCAGTTTAGCAGGCCGCCCATCGGGCCCCTGGGCGTGCACCTGGCGCTGGAGGATCCCACGTTAGCGGGGGAGGGAGGGCGGGGCGTATGCATGCACATGCACGCGGGCAGATGGGCGCTTCGCCCTGGCGGGAGCGCTGATGGCCCTGCTAGGCGCTTGCGCATTTCTGGAGGCACCTTGTTGTCCTGCCGCCCTCCGTGCCTGCCTGCGTGATTGCCAGTTTGCATGCACCTGCTGCCTCCCCCCATCTGCATGCAAACACACCTGCCCAACTCCCGAATTCTTCTCATTAGAAACCTATTCTTTTGTAAACTGTAATTTTACAAAGTTTTACCTAATGCATTCACTGCTGCAGCTGGGGCCTGGCAGTGGAGTCCGCCATCGGACGGTTCCTGGAGTCGTACTTGGTGAGGACGCCAGGCAGGGAAGCACGCAACAGGGGACTGGCTGCGCATGCAAAGGGGGCTGGCAGCGCATGCAGTGGGCAGCTCTCCCTACGATGCCCTGCCTGCCTCGAAGTCCTGTGCCTGCCTGCTGCCCAGCCTGCTTAATGGCATGTGCCACGACGCCGCCCTCTGCGTGCAGGTCAACTCCATGGAGGACTCCCGCCTGCTGCGCCGCATGATCGACCAGCACTTCCAAGGTGGGCCGGCTGGCTGCTTGCCGAATGCTCTTGCTGCGGTTGCTGCTGCTGCTCCTGCATGCAGGCGGCACAGGCGCGGTGGCTTGCGTGCTGCAGCGCCGGCAAACCTGCGTGCTCAACCAGCCGTTCAAGGGCGCGTGCGCAGTTGAGTTTGACGCAACTGTTGACACATCCATTTCATCCTCGCATCCACCCAGGCGTGCCCTTCAAGCCCACCGTCTACGTGGCCCGCTTCGACCTGCCGCAGCACACGGTGCCGCCCGCGGCGCAGCCCCCCCCGAGCGTGCCCACTGTGTACCGCCTGCTGAGCTGCACCGATCGCAAGGTGGCGGCGCCGGTGATGAACATTCTGGTGGACCTGGCGCACATTGGTGCGGGGGCAAGGGGGCGGGGAACTGTGTGCAGTGTGGGCCGGACGCCTGGCCAGCATCAACTGCCTGCCTGCCTGCCTGCCTGTCTGCCTGCCTGCAACAGCCTGCCTGCCTGCCTGCCTGCCTGCATCTGGCACGCAGGCTGACGTGCATCACCTGGCCTTTGCCCCCACCCCACCCCACCCCACCCCCCCCCCACCCCCCACCTGCGCTTTACCTGCGTGCCCGCAGAGAAGACGGCGCTGGGGTCTGACCTGGCCAAGTGCAAGCAGGCTGGCTGGGAGACGCCCAACGTGGTGGCCTGCTTCTCGATAGACGGAGAAAAGTGGGTGGCCGTTGGTGAATGCGCTTGTTTTGGCTGGAGGACGCGGCATGCTGGCGGTGTCAGCATTGCCGCAACACCAACATTGCGCGCATGCAGTGCGCCCGCGGAGCTGCAGCCCGCGATTCCAGATGGCACTGATTGTAGCACTTTGCTATGCTCCGCGCAGGTTCTACCGCCGTGGTTCCACCACCACCGTAGTGCCCCGCAACCGCTGGGTGCGGGGCGCGCGCCTGGGCCAGAGCGCCGCCCAGCAGGTGGGTCCCTGGTGCCGACAGGAGGGTGGTGCTGCTGGCGGTGCTGCTGGCGCTGCTGCTGCTGGTGCTGCTGCTGCTGGCGCTGCTGCATCCTTTGCTGTTGGGCTGCTGTGGTGAGTTTGTTTGCACCGGCTCTCGGCGGTCACGTGTTTCGCTCGTCACACTCTCCCTGTTGTCCCCCGGTGAGATGGCCGTCGGCCCTTCAGGCATCCGAGCTCGAGGCGGAGGCTGCAAAGCTGCAGGAGGAGCTTGGCCAGCTGAATGCTGTGCTGGCAGAGGTATGGAAGGGTCCGTGCTTCATGGTTCTCCATGCGTGCACCCCTGCAATGCCGGCATGCGTGTGCCCCTCGCCCTCCAGCCGCGCCACCTGTGACCGCAGCGGTGATAGCCGTTCTGAAGCATTGCTGCCGCATGCCAACGGAATGTCGCAGCATGGGCCGCTTGCCCTGCCTGCCTGGCCCTGCCCGGTGCCCTGCCCGTTGAGCTGCCCATTGCCCGTTGCGCTGCGCTTTGCCCTGCCTAATCCCCTGTGTCGCCCCTCTGCAAAACCTGTCACGCAGGCACGCAACGCGGTGCAGGCAGCCAATGGCGAGGAGACGTGTGCCCGCAAGGCCCTGCAGCATGCGCGGCGCGAGGAGGTGCGGGCAGAAGGGGCGGGGAGGCGCAGAGGGCGACGGATGCAAAGCACGCGCATGCATGCACCGCTCGCTTGGCCTGCTTCTGCTGCACGCATGCATGTCTGCTGCCTGCCCTTCGTCGCTGAGGCGTGCACCTGCCCCCGCTTCTGTTTCATGGGCGCAGTGGGAGGCAAAGACGCAGCTGACTCAACTGACGCAGCAGCCCCCGCCGGAGACGCTGGCCACACAGCAGAGGGAGGGGGGCGACGACGTGCAGGCAGACATCTGGGAGGTGTGTGCGAAGATGCGGGGCAGCTGGGGTGGTATGTGCGTGCAGCCACTCTTATCTGGGAGCCATTCTCATCTGGGTGGTGGTTGTGGATGCGTGGGGTTGCTCGTGCGTGCAGCCACTCCATGCAGCCCGGGCAAGCGCGTGCAGGCTGAGTCGGCAGATTGTCGTCTTTATACTTGCTGCCACCTTGTCACAACACCTCCGCTTGGTTCCGTGGTTTCTCCTGCCCAGGCCACCCAAGCCTGCATCGAAGTAGGCCAGCAGCTGCGCGACAAGCAGGCGGCTCTGGAGGAGGCCTCGGAGGCGTGGCGCGCGTCGGGCGCCACGATCGCCGACAACAAGTGCGCTGTGGGGTGCAGGACGGGGCGTGCAGGGGCGCCCTTTGAGGGTCGTTTGCGTGCTCGCCCAGAACGATGCCTGGCCCCAGCCTAGCCCCACGAGGCCCGCATTCCTTCACCCCTCACTCCGCTGCAGAGCCGCCATGGACCGCCTCGAAGAGGAGCATGCAGAGTTTGCTGCCACCTACGAGCCCGAGGTTCAGAAGCGCAGCCAGGTGGGCTGGCGGGACTGGCAGGACAGCAGGAGGCTGGCTCTGCGCACGTGCGCCCAAGGCTGAAGGCTGCTGCTCGGCTCGCATCAGCTGTGGCGGCCACCGCGCACGTGTGGGGCACTGCTCGCACGGGTGGGGCGCAGCTGCAGGAAGCAGGAGGATGTGCGGCCCACACCACCCCTTTGTGCACTTCCACTCTGCGTCCCCTTCATCCCCCGCCCTGTTTGAGCCTGACACGTGCCTTGCGCACGCTGCTGCCCCTCTTTGCTGCCGCCAGGTGGAGATGCAGGTGCAGGAGGTGGAGGAATATGCAGAGCAGCTGCGCTGCAAGCAGGCGCTGTACCAGCAGCGGTGCCAGCAGATGGTCGAGGAGGTGACAGAGCTGGAGGGCTGCGCAGCGATGGTGGGTGCGAGTGGGGGGGCGTGCAGGGGGCGTCGTCGCAGCCGAAGTCGCCACTGCTGCGATGGCAACGGCTGCTGTTCTGCCGCCGCCTCCACTTCTGTGCTCGCTGTTGCTGCCACTGCTGCTTCATGAACCCAGTACGCCGCACCTCCCTGTCACCCTCCAGGTCTGCTCTCGCGAGGAGGCAGCCGAGGCGCGCTGCGCAGCCGAGGCACGGCTGCGCTCCAAGCAGGAGCTCAGCGAGGAGGAGGTGGCGGCGCTGCTGTCCAAGGATGTGCGTTGTTGGCCGTGCCCTTGTAGTGTGGTGTGGTGTACGATTGTGCATCACGACATGTGTGCATGCACTGGTTGCGAGCACCGGTTGTGCATGCAGCGAGCCGGCGTGGCGCAAAGCACAACGTGCCTTCCTCACCTCGGATGCGCGTGTGTCACCGGCGCCACCCCTTGCAGCTGGTGGAGAAGAAGATGAAGAAGCTTGAGCGTAGGATTGCCGAGAGCGAGCGCGCAGCCGGCGGCAGCCTGCACGAGCTGCAGGTCTGCAGGGAGAGGGGGAGGGCGGTCGTGCAGCCTGGGCTGATCACTATTCAGAGTTGGTGTGCTTTGGGCCGGGCCTGGTCGGGCAGCCGCAGGCTGGTGACACACAACCCTGCCACGCGTTGAACGCCGCCCACGCCTGTCGTCCCTGCCACTGCCCACCCCTGCAGGCCCAGTACGCTGTCAGCCAGGCCAGGATGCAGCGCGAGGGCAGGGCGCAGCGCGAGGTGCTGAGGACGTACCAAGTCCTTCACGAGGCTGCGCAGCTGCGCACCCGCAAGCTGCAAGAGGTGGGTGGGTGGCAGGGCGGCTGGGATTCAAGTGCCACAACACGCCTGGGTGGTGGTGGGGGGGTGGGGGGGGGGGTGGGGGTGGGGGGGGGTGGGGGGGGGACGCTACAGACCAGCTGTGTACGCCGCCGCCCAGCCAAGGGCTGCCCTGCCTGGTCACCCCACCCGATGGGACCCGCTCTGTCCCCTCGGTTTTCCTGCTGCAGCTGGACCACAACCTGGAGGCCCTGGTCAACACCAAGTTCCGCCACTACATGTGGAAGAAGGGGCACAGCGTGAGCCTGCTGCTGCTGCTGCTCCTGCTGTGGTTCCTGGCGCCTGGGTGCCTGGCAGAGCCTGAGGGTGCAGGCGCCGGTTGGCTGTCGATTCCCACGGCGTGCCTGGCACCTCCCCGGCCGAAGGAAGGGCACACGGGCAGCCAGTACAAATGTGCCGGCAGTTTAGCCAAGAGAGCTTGCAAGTGACTGCATGGTCGGGCAGCCGCTGCTCGCCGCTGCTCGCCTCCCCTCACGCCCTCCCTGTGTCGTTGTGCATGCCTGCAGGGCACCATCAAGCTGGACCGCAAGGCACGCTCGCTGCAGCTGCAGGTGCGTCGACGCGCTGCGTTCGGCGCCCAGCGTCCGGGACGACGCGCATATAAGCTGCTGCAGCGCTGTCTAACGAAAATATGGATGGATGACTGCACCAGCACCACCTTTAACAAGCATGGGCGTGCTGCCGCAGGGGGGGGGCTGCAGCCCAGCGCGCCCTGTAGCCCAGTGCCTGCCTGCCTGCTGTCACAAACTGGCGCAGCAGGCGGTGGGGCGTCCTGTGCGTCGCCTGCGCTTGTCAGTGAGCGTGCTGCTGCTTGCTGCATAACAAGTGCAGGTGCGCATGAACGCCAAGCAAATCGGCGGCGCGCGCGGCGAACGTGGCGGCGCCGGCGCCGCCGGCGAAGTGCGGGATCTGAAGCAGGTGAGGGTGGGGCCTGGGGGGCTTGGCGGGGTGGGGGGCTGAGGCTGTCGCAAGCAATGTGGCGAGGATCGGAGCAGCCAAGCCGCCTGTGCATGCTCCTATGACGTGCTCCCCAGCCGCTGCACACGCGCACCCATGCATCCCCCCCACCCGTGTTTTTGGTGTGCAGCTGTCTGGCGGCGAGCGCTCCTACACCACCGTTGCCTTCACGCTGGCGCTGGGCGGCCAGACCGAGATGCCTTTCCGCGCGATGGTGAGGGCAGGGCACGTGGGTGTGCGCACGCGTGCATAAGAGGGGGGGGGGGGTCCCGCTGAGGACCGCCAGCCTGAAAAGGAGACTAAACGTGCGCTTTGAGCCCTCATCCCTTGCTGCCCCTCTGTCGCCCTCCACGGTTCGGCAGGGCAAGCTCCACTCGGGCGTTGGAAGTGGCCACACAGTCCCCAGTCCCGCTGCACCCCATCACCTCACTGTCCCTGCGCCCCTCCCTCCCTCCTCCCCCCCTCCCTTTCTTGGTTGGCAGGACGAGTTCGATGTGTTCATGGACGCAGTCAACCGCCGCGTGGCCATGCAGAACCTGTTCAGCTTCGCGCGCGACAACCCAGAGCTGCAGTTCATCTTCCTGAGCCCACAGGTGTGTGTTTTGTGTTTGGTGTGTTGCTCGCTGCGGTGGGGGCGGTCCAGGGGCGCGGCACGTGAGGGCGCGAGGACGGGCTGCCGACGCCGTGTGGTGCGTGCGCCGCCGTGGCCTCGGCTGCGGCGGCGTCCCCCAGCCTGGCGGTGTGCCTGCCACGCATGCCAAGCGTGCCCTCTCTGGGCGGCCGGTGCTGCAGGACATGGCGGCTGTGGAGGACGCGCGCCAGGCGTGCCTGCAGTCTGGAATGCAGGTGCTAGAGGGCTTCGTGCGCGTGGTGCAGATGAGGCCGCCGCGGGCAAACGCTGTGGTGGCGTGATGCGCCTGCTGGCGGCGCTCGCCGCGGGGCGGGTGCTCGCCGGCGTCGCGGCGACCCACGGCTCTTCTCCCCTGTGTTCGGGCAGCGCTTGTGGGAGCTGCTTGCTTCCTGCTCCGCCGCTGCTTCGCATCCCCGCCAAGCAGCCGGCTGCTTGACATGCGTTCCTGTCCATTCCTGCTGTGCACTGCTCCGCCCTTGCTTACGCCCTCGTGGGGATGTACATTGTACATTGCATGCCCAAACCAACCACAGCAAGACGTGCAGCCAGCAGGGATTGCGCCGCAGCACTGGAAAGGTCGCGATTCTTTCATTTCCATATAACGGTCATTCCCTTCACGTGTACGTGCATGCTGCGACCGCTGCGGCAGCGCCTGCATGGGACGCATCGACAGTTTCTGCGGTGAAGACTGCACAGCAAAATGGTGGCGCCCAGTGCACCGCTGGCTGCTGCTACCTGCCACCCACTGCACTGCCTTGCACAGGCATGCCGCCGGCAGTCCAGGAAACTCGTGCTTCCATGGTTCCTTGCGCCGCCTGGTGCGAGTTGAGGAACCCGTCTTTTAAAGAGCGCCCACACTGTGTGAGGTGGCGGACGGTGAGCAACCGGGAAGCACCGTCCCCGTCGGCGCCGGCGCTCGTTTGGTACGCGCGCGTGCGGCGGGGCGCGGTCTCTTCTTGGACATCTGCATTGCGCCCCTGTCTCAGCGCTTCGAACATCCTCCCGGCCCCCAATCTGGAACGCGCATCCATTCCTCTCAAAGTTTGCGCAGACCAGGCGCAAACGGCTCCTTGAGCGCGAGGTGGTGGACCTTCTGGCCCGCGGGGGCAGCGCCCCCGCCTGGCCTCCCAGACATTCAGGCGGCACTGGCATCATGGCAATCGCCCACACAAGCCGCGTTCCGACGTAGGTGGCGAGCGATGCAAGTGGGGGGACCAAGTCGGGTGCAGTCCTGTCGTCGCTAGTGGTGGTGTGACGTAGTCGCGAGCGTCCCGCTCCAACCCTCGCGAGCGTCCCGCTCTAACGACAGGGGCAAGGGAGGCAAGGAGAGCGAAGGCAGCGGCGGTGTCATCACCGGCGGCCTCCCCGCCTGCTGCGAGTGCACTGCCTGCTGCGAATACTCCGGCTGCTGCGAGCGCGCTGGCTGCTGCGAACGTGCTGAATGCGCCGCCTGCTGCTGCATCTTTTCCTCCTGCTGCTGCTGCTGCTGCTGCTGCTGCTGCTGCTGCTGCTGCTGCTGCTGCTGCTGCTGCTGCTGCTGCTGCTGCTGCTGCTGCTGCTGCTGCTGCTGCTGCTGCTGCTGCAGTTCCTGCTGCTTTCCGGGACGGGGCACCGCCGAGGGCAGCAGCGTCAGCAGCTGCCACGCTTGCTGAAGCGCCGCGCTCTGCTGCTGCGTGGGCTGGCCGCCCGGTGCGATACCCATGCGCTGCTGCAGGGCCAGCGGCAGGCTGTCAACGCTGGGCCCCAGGCTGGATTGCAGGCTCAGCAGCGGTTGGCTGCCCATGCCGCCGCTGCCGCCCTTGCTGGCGCTGCCGCTGGCGTGCACCAACAGCTGCTCTGTGCCGAGAGGCGGCGTGGCATTGCCCGCTGCCGCTGCCGCCGCTCCGCCTAGCTGGCCCTCAAAGGGTGACACCCCCGGCATTGGGGCAGGCATTGGAGGCAGCTGCGGCAGCTGCAGCAGCGGCGGCAGCGCGTCGCCGGCGTGCAGCCGCTTGGCTGGGTTGCCACTGTCGCTGCCCTCGGTCTGCGCAGCCGCCGCCGTCGCCACAGACGCCTGGGTTGTGCCGCTGGCCTGCTGCGCGCCGCGCTTGGCGACGGCCTGCTTGGAGCTGCCCCGTGCACGCAGCAGGCGGCGGCGCTCGGCATGCTTCACCAGCTGGGAGCGGCAGCTTCGGTGCACGCCGTCAAACTCAGAGAGCGGGTGAAACCGTGCGCACTGCAGCGGGGTGGGGTGGGGTGGGAGTGGTGTGGGTGGGTGGTGTGGTGTGGGTGTGGGTGTGGTGGGGTGGGGTGGGGTGGGGTGGGGTGGGGTGGGGTGGGGTGTGGTGGGAGTGATGTGTATGTGTGTGGTGGTGGTGGTGGTGTGTGGTGGTGTGGTGGTGGTGGTGTGTGTGTGTGGGTGGTGGTGGTGTGTGTGTGGGGGGGGGGGGGGGGCGTGCGTAGCGCAGGGCGGCACAAGGAGGTGCAATGCAGCCGGGCAGTGAGTGTGACACATGCTGGCTGTAATTCACCGTGCCCAGGTGCTGACACAAGCGCAGCCCGAAGGCCTCGCAGCCAACATGGTGTGCGCAGCTGGTGCCAGCACCAGCAAAGCCACGGCACGTTACCGCTTCGAAATTCACCGGCATTGCATCTACCACTGCTCGCACCTGCTGGCAGAACCGTTGTTGGATTCCCTGCCACAGGACCTCGTCAGCTAGCATGTGGATCTCGCAGATGCGATACCTCTGCACGCAAGAAGTAGGGTCAAACGGGGAGGCGCAGGCGGCGGAGTCAGCGTGTGCTGCATCGCCACATGCAGGCATTGCCCGGATCGTGTCGCCGCGGCAAGCAGGGTGAGAACCAAGGGGTGGGCAGGCAACAGGCGTGGCGGAAAGGCGGCGACGGCGCCAGGACTCTGCTGGTTGCGGCTGCTTCGGAGACACCGCTGGTTGCAGCAGGACAAGGACTGACAGAATGATGCGCTGCCAGCAACGGCAGGCGCTGGCCGGACTAGAGGCGCAGGGGAGGCAAGATTGATGCAGCAGCAAGGAAGCGGACGACTTGTGTTCGTCAGTCCGGCGCCGGCGAGCGGCGCAGGGCGGGTGGTGCCCTGGCGACTCCCCTACCAAGCGGATGTTCACCTGATGGAACGTGCGCGCTCCCACGGTACCACACACGCGGCAGGCGCGACGCGCAGGCCCGTTCACAGCCGCCGCGGGTGGGGGAGGCGCGGAGGCCGGGCCCTCCCCAGCGCCCTCCCCCGCGCCTTCCGCCCCTTCCGCGCCCCCCATGCCACCTCAGTGGGACGTCTAGAGAGCGGGTGCGAGGGACGGCAGACGGGCAGGGCGCCCGGTCGTGCAAAGTGAAGGACGCCCCGCAGCGCGGGGACTCGGGTGCTCGCCGGGCGGCGTTGGATAGGCGTTGCGTCGCCGAGATGTGCCTAGGCGCGATGGGGGGCGATTATTGGCTGGACTACAGAGTTCGTTTCTTTGAGCGTTGCTCGTTTGGCATGTTTAGCGTTCGCTCGTTCTGGCGCGCCGTTTGCGGCTGCAGCACCGGCTGCAGCACCGGCCAATTCGCGAGCTGGTGACCGATGGCACATGCGTCAGGAACGAGACGCCCCCCCCAACTCACTGGAAGGTTGGTAGGCCCACCGGCGCCGCCACGTCAGCCACCGTCCGCGTGGGTACGGCGTCAGCCCGCGGTGAGCTGCGCTGTGCCTTTATTGTACCTGGGCCACACCAGCGCCCTTTCCCACAGTGAACATCCCGTAGCTGAACACCAGCACAACATGCCAGTCGAAGTCACCGGCTGTGGAGCGTGTAAGCGCGTGGTGGTTACACGCCACAGCGTTCTGCGCTGGGGTGCCGGCGGCGGCGGCGCCTGCCAACTGGGCGGCACGCCGTCGGCTAGTAACCCAACGGAAGCTGTTGGTACAAGCGTGCAGGGGTGAGACAACGAGTTGGGGGAACGGTAAGGAGCGGTGGTGCGAAGCAGGCCAGGCCTCGGGTTGGGGTGCCTCGGGTGCTGAGGGTCCGGTACAAAAGGCGGGGGCGGTACGGGGGCGCGCAGCGCGCGCGGGATGAGAAGCGGTCAAGGGCTGACAATGCGGGTTGCAGAGCTGGATGAACAGGTCAGGAGCACGGCTCTTGAAGGGAAGCAGCAGAACGTGGGTGCGAACGCGGGCTGGGAGCTGGTGGGGGGTGCGTGCGTCAGCGGACGTGAAGGCGGGCGTATCGGGCAGTCGGCAAGTGTTGGTGGGAGGCGCGTGCGCGGCCGCCGCGCTCAGGCGGGCGCGCCAGCGCTGGCGGCGAGCGCTCGCGCCCACATGAGGGTGGCCTGCACCAGGTCGCTGGCGTTGCTGCCGGCGGGCGGCGCCTGCGCCTGCGCCGCCTTGGCCAGCGCGGTCGCGCCGCTCAGCATGGACGCCAGCAGCTGGCTGGGCCCTGCTGCTGCTGCTGCAGGCGGGGGCTTGCCTGCGGCGGGCTGCGGGTCCACGCTGCGGAACGCCGAGGGCAGGCTGCGCGGCGTGGGCTTGACGGGCGCGGGCACGGTGGGCGCGGGGGCAGCCGAGCGCGCAGCAGGCGCGGGCGCGGCCAGGAAGCGCTGCAGCAGCAGCTCCTCGTCGCGCTGCTGCTGCGCCGCAAGCGCCTGGAAGGCAGCACCGACGTCGCTGCGTGGCGGCGGCAGCACCGCGGCATCTGCCGTCTCCGGGGTGTGGGCGCTGGGCGGGGAGGAGGCGGCGGTGGCGGCGCCCCCGACGCTGCTGCCGCCGGGGCTGCCACCGATGTGGGGGCACTGCGCCGCCTCCTTGGGCAGCGGCGACGCTGGCAGCAGCAGCAAGCTCCCCACCTCGCCAGAGTGCGCCGAAGAGAGGACCACGGTGAGGGCCGACACGGTGGCGGGCAGCAGCTGCAGCAGCTGCTGCGCGGCGCGCTCCTGCGCCGCCTGCAGCGCCGCCTGCTCCTGCTGCAGCAGCGCGAGCTGGTGCTGCAGCAGGTCGAGCTGGTGCTGCAGCAGGTCGGCGGCCGCCGCCACGCTCATCCTTGGCTGGCTGGAGGCCGCGGGGGCGGGCGCCGCGGGTGCCGACGCGGGCATCGGGAGCGCCGGAAGCGGCAGCGCCGGAAGCGGCATGGGCGGCAGCGACTGCGGCGGCAGCGGCGGCAGGGAGAAGACGTCGAACGCCGACTCTGCGCTGCCCTGCAGCTCCAGCTGGGGGCCTGCCGCCGGCATGGCTGCGCCGCCGGTGCTGGCCTGCGGCGTGATGCTGGCGCCGCTGTTCTGCCCGCTGCAGTGCAGGTCTGCGGGCGGCACCTCGGGGCAGAGCTGCGGCGGCGTGCCGCAGGCGCGCTTGGCCGGCGGCGGCGCCGCGCCGCCCTCAGCGGCGGCCCCCGAGATTGCTGCTGCTGCGCGCTTGGCGCTGGCGCGCTTGGCGCTGTTGGCGCGGCGCAGCTGGCGGCGGCGCTCTGCATGCCGCGCTGAGCTCGCCCTGCAGCTCCTGTGGCTGCCCTCGAACTCTTCGAGGGTGTGGAAGCGGGCGCACTGCAGCACGGGGGGGGGTATGTGGTTAGCGTGTGTGTGGGGCAGCTGGGCGTGGCGCATCACGCAGAACGACAGCGTGCACGCTGCAACATAGCGAACGAGTTGCATCATCGCAGGCTGTACCCAGGCTGTTTTCCGCCACCCCCCGCCCACCTGCTGGCAGAAGCGCTGCGCCCCGCCCTGGAACTGCACTTCCGTGGCCAGCATGTGGGTCTCACAGATACGGTACCTCTGCAAATGGATCGGGGAAGGCAATGAGGAGGGGTTGGCAGGGTGGACGCGCGCGGCGAGCAAGGGTGCGGGCGGCCATCGGCGGCGGCGGCAAGCGGCACAGATGCTCACACCGCGCAGCGTTCGGGAGCCGTCCTCTATGCCGCGACGCGGTTCCCCTGCAGGTGCTGTGCGTCTTTCACACTCCTGGAAGTGTTTTGCTCCTGCATCGTACTTGTACAGCGCTCAATAACCCTCACGGAAACTCGCCTGGAAGAACGGTCGAGGTGCTACAGCGATGCCGCAGACCTGGCAAGCGCGCTGGCCGGGTGCCAGAGGGGCGGGGCCGGGCGCTGGGACCTCCGGCGCACCCGCGTCGGCCTGCAGCGCTGCCGCCACTGTCGCCATTGCTTGATGTTGTGAGTTGAGGCTGTAGGTGCCACCGAGAGGGCCGACTGCCGTGAGTGAAGCGCTGCACGAGCGACAGGTGGGAGCCTCGCTTGTAGGGCAAGGTCTGCGTGTGGGTGTATGGCCCTCTCAAGCCCGATGGATGGGTTTTTGTCTCGATAGCAACGGCGGGGGCGAGTCCAGGAAGCAATCCTGGGCATGGGCCTGGAAATGGGCGACGAGGGCTCGTGCGACGCTCGCTCATCCTGCCGACGCCCCTCCCGCCCTTTTCACACGCTTTATAGGCTCGACTGAGCTGGATGGCAAGCGGGCGGCGGGTGGACCCTGGCGACCAATCCTGGGACGTGGGCTCGTGCAGTGTGTGCCCGTTGCCGGACGGCTTGGCTCCGCAGGTGGGCGGCGCTGCATCTTTCATGTGCTCACAACATGCGGCTCCCTTCCGCCCTTCTGACCGTCAAGGGGCTGTGAGGCCTCCAGATGTATGCACCAGAGGGCGTGGGAGGGAGGGAAAGGAAGGGAAAGGAAGCATGCCCCCCCCCTCCCGGACGGATGCAACCCTTGTTGTACCACCAAAGCTGTACTATGTGTCCCCTCACAGCCACATCAGGTACAATAGCGCCTCACCCGTGCACCGTAACTGCACAGCAGTCCATCCTGCATCCACCCTCCCCCGGTGCATGCACGTCGACTGCATGCAGGCCTTGTACGCGGCCCCGCCAACGTCGCTTGCCCCGCAGAGCGGCGAGCCGCCGCGCCGCGCTTTGGCCCTCCCCCGTGCCTCCCAGCCACTCACTCTGTAGTGCCAGTACTACCCTGTCACAGTACTACTGTTCAGCAGCGACTCCTCTGCACGGCCAGGACTTCCCAGCGCGCCTCCCAGGGTGCAAGGCACGAAGGTCCGTTGGCGCGGCGTAGCAAGGTGCTGCGCCATGCAGCGCCTGGTGGAGCCGGAAAGGGGCGCCCCTTCATGATGCAACACCGCCAAAAAGCGTCGCCCCTCAGTTCATGACGCAACGCCACCAAAACAAGGGGCACGGCGCAGCTGCCCGCGGGGGGCAGGCCACGCGGTCTGCCTTTGCGTGGGACTTGCCGGTCGGCACCTGTGGCACGCAGCTGTGCTGTTGCAGTGGCGGCAGCGGCGTGTGACAGCGGCGCGTGAATGTCAGGCACCAGCGGACAGTCGGAAGGTGGGTGCAGAGGGCCGGCAGGCGGGTCAACTGAAATGAGACACGTGGAGGTGGTGGTGGGTGGGTGGTGTGGTGTGTGTGGGGGTGTGTGGGTGTGTGTGTGTGTGTGTGGGGGGGTGGGGGGGTGGGGGGGTGGGGGGGGGGGGGGGGTGCGCGGGGCGGGGCGGGGCGCACAAATAGCAGAAGAAGAGAGGGAGGGGCGGCTGTGGGCGGGGCTGGGGGAGGGAGGCCCAGAGGGCTGCTTTGGATCAAGGAAGGAACGAGGGGATTAACAGTGTGCGGGGGGTAGTACGGGGGGAGGAGGCACGACTGGCGCGGCGTGCGTTGGCGGCGCAGCGGCGGCGGTGGGGGGCCGGGAAGTGAGAGTCAGCAGGGGATTGCACACGCGGCAGGCAGGGCGGGCAGGATGGAAGGAGCGGCTGCGAGGGGCAACGACAGTAAAGTAAGGGGGCCACATTGAAACAAAGGGGGACAGGTAGGCAAAGAAAACGGCAAGAAAGACGCACGAAGTGTTTGCTGGCAAAAACAGCAAAAACAGTTGGGTAAGGGATGTTTGCAGGAGTTAGGCGAAGGGATGTTTGCAGGAGTTAGGTGAAAGAAGAGGAAGGCTGCAGCGGGGGCAGCATTGGCAGGGGGCGCGGCGTGCTAGGGGAAGCCTGGCGGCCTGCCCAGCAGGCCCCCTAGCAGCGACTCCACAGCTGCCTGGAACAGCACCGCGACGTGCTGCTCGCGCTGCTGATCAAGGGCAGCAGACTGTTGCACCGCCTGCAGCGGCAGCGGGGGGGTTGGGACAGCTGGCCGCGGCGCCACCAGCGTACGCAGGTTTCGAAGCAGCTCCTGCTGCTGCAGCAGCGCGAATGCATCCAGCCGCTGCTGCTGCTGCTGCTGCTGCTGCTGCAGCAGCGCGAATGCATCCAGCCGCTGCTGCTGCTGCTGCTGCTGCTGCTGCTGCAGCAGCAGCAAAGACAGGACGGCTGCATGCTGCGGCAGCAGCAGCTGCTGCAGGCCCAGCGGCGGCGTCGGCGCCACCACCGGGGCTGCCCCTTGCAGCAACGCGGCAAGCGTGCTGGCCAGCGGGGCCTGCGGTAGGCCGCCTGGCAGGCCTGCCGCCGCTGCTGCAGCACGTGCTTGAGTAGGCCACACGATGCCACTGAGCTGCTCCAGGGTGGTGGTGTTCAGCGCCGAGGCTGCATCCACGCCGAGAAGGCCGCTGATGGGGGGCGATGCGGTCAGCGCCGGCGGCACCGGCAGCTGCGGCGCAAACCAGGTGACGTCTGGCTCCACTGCCAGCCGCGGCTGCTTGCGCCGGCGCTGCCTTCTGCCCTCGGTGCCGTCGGTCTCCTCCGCCGCCGCCGCCTCGGCGGCCTCCTCTGCCGCCGCCGCGGACAAGAACGCGCTGAGGCCGCCCGCCGACTGCGACGCTGCCGGCAGCTGCAAGACGGTGCTGGCGCCGCTGCCGCTGCGCCCGGCGCCGCCCGCCGGCTGCTCAAAAGACTCGGCTGCTTGCTGCTCCTCCTGCTGCCGCTGCACCGCCTCCTGCTCCTGCTCCTGCTCTGGCTTGGCAATGGCAAGCGCCACGCCTTGCAGGTCTGCTGCCCGCAGAGACACTGTCTCTGCTGTGGCAGTGGGGGCCGCCATCGGAAGGGAGTCTGCACAGGGTGGAGGTCTCAAACAAAAGATAACCACGCTAGTCTCTGGGGCGTAGCGTTGCTGTCGGGTGGAGCGCCGCCACGCGTGCGCCGGCAGCAGCGGCACACGGCGTGCAGCCCGCGGCGTGCAGGCCTGCCACCCACCGGTGCCCTCCGTGTCCCTGCTGCTGCCCGCCAGGGCAGGCACGGGCGCTGCGCCGCCTGTTGCCTGCGCGGCACGGGCCGCCGCCCGCGCCGCCGCCGCGCGCTCGCGGCCTTGCCGCCGCCGCTCTGCGTGCCTGGCCAGCTGCTTCTTGCAGCTGCGCATTCCTTGCTCGAACTCTGGCAGCTCGTGGAACCGGCCGCACTGCACGCACGCACGGCCGAGCGGCAGCAGGGACGTTGAGGGCGTGTTGAGGGCGGGGTGGCGCGCACCCAGCAGCACGGCAGGTCCTCCACCGCACGTGAGCAATCGGTTTGCGGTGTGCCTACCTGCTGACAAAACCGCTGAGGGATGCCCTTCCACAGGACCTCCTCCGCCTGCATGTGCCTGCAACACAGACCAGGCGACGAGGTGGTCACGGGGGGGGAGCCAGCGCTGTTGGGCACGCGCCCAGGCGCTGCGAGCAGAAGCTGCAAACAGCAGCCAGCAGCAGCGGCGCAGCTGGGCACAGCCGACCGGAATGAAGTGAACAGGTTCTGCACCTGGGTCAGCGCCGGCCCTGCCGCCTGTGACCCAGGTGCAGCAGGTGACATCCCATGCCACGCCTGCTCCAGGGCCCGAAGAAGCCCGCCGGCTGCCCCCCACGCTACCCCCCACCCTGCCCCCAGCCCGCCAGCGCTCACAGCTCGCATATGTGGTACCTCTGATGCAGGGAAATGGGGGGGATGGAGAGGCGTCAGAAGGGGGAGCCAGGTGCGTGCGCGGTGGGGCGCAGCAGGGGCAGCAGGTGTTGCATTATGGCGCGGCATTCTGCAGCTGCCTCGCTGGGTCCGGGGCATGCAGGAGGCACGGCAGGCAGGGTAGGAGCGCAAGGCAGCGGCAGCGGCGTGCGCGCAGGCGCTGCACGGCCAGCGGCACTAGCGGTACAGAATGACCGGAGCGTGGTGCGCGCCTGGTGGAACACACGCATGCCTTCGAGGGAGGCGCCGCACATTTGGCAGCCGTGGTGGATGGCCGGCCGGCCGGGACGCCGCCACTTGCTGCCCGAATCGGGGTTCCTGCAGGGGGAGGGGCGCGGCAGCGCTGTTCTGCCAGCACTTCCCCCGGTCTCCAGCAACCCGGAAGGACCGAGTCCAGAGGCTGAGACGTCGGCGGCAAGGCAGCGGCTGGGAGGGGGCGACGTCGGCGCAGCGACTAGTTCGGTAACGGCCGTGCGCGCGCGGCGGCGCCAGAGCTCAGTGGGAAGCCAACCACCGCCTGCCCTCGCTGCTCAACGCGGCTCACGTGAACGGCGCGTCATTGGCGTCCCCTAAAGGCGACGGGGAAGCAGGCGGGGTGCCGAACGGCACACGGGAGTCTGCTGGTTGTGGGTCGTGTTCATGGACGTCCTGCGCGAGTCCAGGCGCTTGAGACGTTGCGGCGGGCTCCGCCATGGCCTCCTCAGGCGAGCCGGGAGCCCGGCGACACCCCAAGAGCGCGAGCACTGCTGCGCCGCTTCTGAGACCGCGATGACCCAACGGATGGCCACGGGTGGCACCCAAAACAGGCGCACAGCGCTTGCTCACAACCGGAAGGTGTCCGGAGCTTGGCCGCCTCTGCAGCGCAGCCGTGCCGTTGCCTAGAACATGGGACGGCAGCTGATGGCTACAGAGCGGACGCGGGCGCGGGGCGTCAGATTGCTGCTACTACCAGCGACGCTTCGACGGGGCGGCGCCGGCAACAATGCTTCGCGCTGGCCTGTTGTGGCAGGTCGGTCGGGTGGCCTGAGCGGGTTTGAAGGCTGTCTAGCTCCCTGGGCTGCTGGGAGAACGTGCTGAAATCACCGGAGGGGCCAGCAGCCTGTGGTGGTTCAACCAGAAGTTTTTGGCGGCGGTTTGCTCCCGGTCTTCCACAAGTCCGGTACAGCGTGCACCACCTGTAGCGACAGGGCTGGCCGGCTTCTTTGGTAGAGAACTACAGTTTGTATTGAGGTCAGAGTATGTGAAATTTGCTGCCAGCGTGCCGCCAAAACGACTCAAACTCTTGTCTTGTTGTTGCACCGCCGCCGCAATGTTGCAACTTTAGAACTGTTCAGTTAGTTGGTCTGCTGCGGGCAAGGCAGAGTCCTGGGATGAGCATGCGCAGCTTGCGTGTGCAGTTATATTTGGAACCAGTTTGCTGCTGGGCTTGTTGAACAGAGTCTGGTACGCGTTGGCGCCGCGCTGCCGCCGCCGGCGCCGCCTGCCGCTGAGCATGTGTTGCGTGCTGCGTCAGCCCTCTGCACCCGTGGACCCCCCGGCTTGTAGCGGCCCCTGATCACGTTTTCGCTCTTCCCACATCCTTCAAGGTCATCTCACATCCTTGTGGAACCCTCCCGCGCCCCGCTCCCGCCCCCAGTTTAAAATGGCTGCTGCAGCTGCAGTCAAGCAGCAGCTGGAAGACAACTGGAGCAACAGCCGCCAGCACAATGTGTTTCCGCTTGCTCAAATCGATTATATCATGCGCCGCAAACGGGCACAGCAGGGCCTGACGGTAACGCAGGCACCTGCCGCCAGCGGGCGGCGGCGGCGGGGCGCGGGAGGGGACCAGGAGGATGCTGAGCTGGTCCTGCCGCGTTGGGATGTGGAGGTGAGCATACTGTATCTGTAAGCAGGGCTGGAGTTGCTGGATGAAGCGGGGCAGGGTAGCACGAGGGCAGCAGGAGGGCAGCAGGCATGGCAGAACTGTTGATGCCGTGCCCATCATTAACGGACACATCCCCCGCTGTAACCAGGTAACAAGTTCAAAGTGGCGCCGCTGCGCCTCCTGCAGCAGGCAGGCCAGGGGGTCGACCGGTGCAGGGGTCGACCCAGCACGCAACACATGCAATCTGTGCCGCTCGCTGCCACCGCACGGCTGGCGGCGGGAGCGGTGGGCTTCTGTGGTGAACGCGCCTGCAGGTCGCCGCTGAGTTTTTTGGTTGCGGCGCACACTGTCCTGGATCTCAATCAGCTCGCAGTTGCTCGCCTACGCGCCTCCCCTAGGCAGCCGACACCGACCTTCGCTGTCTGTCACTTTCCTGCTCTTGTGCCTGGCAGACCGCTTTCAGGGCCTCGCAGCCAGCGCACGTGTCGGGTTTGCGCCTTGCGCCGACAAGGCAAGTGTATCCTCCTCCGCCGCCGCCGCCGCCTTTGCGCTCCCCACCCTGCCACCCTGTTTTGACCGCTCCTCCTCATGCCTGCTGCAGCACAATCAGAAACGGAACATGACGTGGTGGCCGCCGTTCCGGCCGCGCCAGCCACCGCCCGACCCGCTGCCGCCGCTCCTGCCGCCTGAGGCGCCGCCAGCCAACGCAGCACCGTATCTGAAGCGCGTGCTGGCAGAGAGCCGCGCTGTGCTGGATGCTGACCTGTCATCGTTCGAACTAGTGGAGGAGCGGCGCGGCGGCGGCAGCAACTGCGGCACTGCAGGCTACTCGGTATTCCGCCGGCCAGTGTGCGGCGGCAAAGGGGTGAGTGAGTGCCTGCCGAGTAGGGGGGACAGCAGCTGCGCTTGTGGTCAGCTTGCATTGTCCCGTGCCGACCGACTGCTCCCGCCGTACTCTGCTGCGTGATACTGCCTCCCGCTTCAGCCTGTACATTTCCGCTTTTCCCTGCCCCTCTGCAGCTCACATTATCTCGGCTGGAAGCAGAGGTGCCGATGCGGCCCGACGCGCTCTCTCGCGCTGCTGACGTCAGTGGATGGCAAGGTGCTGTAAGAGGAAGGTTCACCGTGCGGGGCAACCATGGGCGTGCATGCTGCTGCTCCGGGAGTTTGAGAGCCGTACAACTGCGTGCACCTGCTCCGCCCAGCTCCGCCGCGCCGCTGCGCCATCTCCTGTGATGTGCGCCCTTCGTTGCTTCACCCCTGCAGTGCATCATAGACCCTTTTCCGAAGGAGCAGCACTCGCAGCTGGTCAAGGTGGGGGGAGGGAGGGTGCACCCGCCATCGCCACAGGGGAGGCGGAGTGGATGCGGAGAGGGGCAGGCAGCGGCAGGGAGGCGACAAGGGGAGGTCAGCTAGGAGGCGCAGCATCCGCAGGCAGGTTGGTGGGAAGTGCCAAGGGCGACGAGGGGGCCACACGCGGTGGCGCCAGCCAAACAGCGGGTGCAGTATCCAGAACTCTCAGGCCAGCACAGCACACTATCAAGAAAGCCCCTCTTTCTTCACCCCCTCTCTCCATGCCAGCCGCTGCGCATGCCAGTGAAGGGCCACGCCGCGGTGGTCTTCTCCCTGGCCCCACACTTTGCGCAACTGCTGCGCCCGTCAGAGTGAGCGGCGGGGCAGTGCAGGTGGCGGGGGCCGATCTCGGGCGTGTGTTGCTGGCGGGCGATGCGCGGCATGTGCTTCTGTTGACAAGCATTGGTGCACTAAATTTTCCCATGCAGGTACGTAACGTGCGATGCAGAGGCGCCCAGCGAGCGCCTCTTCGTCTGCAAGTCGTGTGATCTGCCGGAGGGGCCGTTTGCAGCGCCCCAGAAGGGCTGCGTGCGTGCAAACCTGCTGTTTGCGATGCACATGAGCGAAGCACAGGGGCGGCCGGATGTGACGCGTCTGCAGGTCGGTGCGGGTGGGCGCCTGTGGCAGTCGCAGAGCAGCTGGCTGCCTCATTCTGTGTGGGTGGGGTGGGTGGGTGGGTGGGTGGGTGGCGTGTGTGGGGGGGGCGGGGGGGGGGGGGGGGGGGGGGGGGCGCGCGCGCGCTGCGGGGCAGAGCATGATGCGGCACTCTATTCTATTGGGGGGCAGGCCTGCAAGTACCCCCACCCCCCACCCCCCACCCCCACCCCCCCTGCGGGGGGAGCATGATGCGGCACTCTATTCTCTTGGGGGGCAGGCCTGCAAGTACCCCCCCCCCTGCTGCACTCCCTCGCCTTTGACGGTGGCATGGCTGGAACTGGTCTGCGACGCGGTGCCCACCTGGCTCAACCAGTTTCCTTCACAACCTTCCTTTCTTTTTTCTTCTTCTTCTTCCCTTGCTCCCTCCTCCTTCTTGCGCGCGCTCAGATGATCAACTGGCTGGATCTGGGCCGTGACACGGTGCCCACCTGGCTCGCCAACGGCATCACGGAGCGATGGTACTTGCAGGGCGTGGTGCGGCGCCTGCGGCGCTACGCGGCGGCGCACCGGCTGGGGGCGCACGCAGGCAGAGGCGATGCGGGCACTGCCGCGGCGGCGGCCTGCGTCGGCGCCAGCGTGAGGCGGCGCGTGGTAGCGCCTGCAGCGGCAAGGCGGGGGCGGTAGGCTGCAGGTATCACTCCCTTATTGATGTAACCTTGCGTGTGCCACGCACCTGTACATGATATCACTGAAAGCCAGCAGTGGCAGTATCCCTCTCGGCGCCGGCGCCCGGCGAGCGCGCACGCCACACGCAGCGCTGCGGCGCAGAGCGGACCTACCGGCCCCATACGATTCCCCGCGCGCCCACATCGCTTGCAAATCACCCTGAAGCGCCGCAGCTCCTCACCAGGTCCCGCCACCGCCTCAAGGGGCCCTCCAGCCTCAGCACGCCTCACACGCACACCTCGACGCAGCAGAGCGGCACAGGCGGGGCCCAAGGGTCCTCCTTGGCATCCGCGCAGTCGGGCCCGCCTGCACCAAAGCGCCAGCGCACCGGCAGCGACGGCGGCGGCGGCGGTGCAGCAACAGCGGTTGTGCAGCGCAGCGTCAGCGCGCCTGCCGCCCTGCGGTGCAGCGGTGATGATAGCAGCTTTCAGCAGACCGCCAGTGCCAGCGCTGCATCAGGGCCCGTTGTGTTTGTTTCGCCTGGATTCAGTGCCACCATGCGCAAGGCCTGGCAGGCGACAGCATGCAGCTTTGGCGGCGAGGTCGTCTTCACTGCTGACGGTGCAGCAGCGGGGCGCGTGACGCACGTGGTGCTGAAGCAGGAAGGGCGTGAGTACGACTGGCGGAAGGTGCCGCAGGCGCTGCGGCCCGGCAGCGGCGCGGCGGCAGCGCCCTTGCACGTCACCGGCCAGTGGCTGGCTGACAGCGTGCGGTGCAGGCAGTGGCTGCCAGCAGCAGAGTACGCGGTGCAGCCTCCCCCGCCGCAGGTACGGACGCCTCAAGTACAGCCGGCGCCGCGCTCGCAGCCAGCGCTGGCGCTCTCGCCGCCGCCACAGCAGCAGCAGGAGCAGCGGCAGCAGGCGCCGCTGCAGGGGCAGCAATCGCACATGCAGCAGCAAGAGGCGCCCAGCAGCGGGGCTGAGCAGCTGCACGCCTTCTCTTTGATCAACTACAACCTGTGGTGCGCCTATGGGCGGGGGTGGGCCTGTGAAACGCAGGATACCACTGCTGCTACTACCCCTCACGAGTGATCAACACCGGCGTGATCAACACCAGCGTGCCACCATGTGTGCTGCTGCGCACGCCCCATCACAACTGCGTCCAAGCCGTGCCTCGCGCGTACAGGTATGAGGAGGACTGCGCCGCCGAGCGCATGCCGGCTCTGGGGCAGCTGGTTGCTGGCAAGGGATGCCCCACCTTCCTGCTGTTCCAGGTGAGCGACCAAGCCAGGGTCACCCAGCGGACGCCCGTGTGCATGTCAGTGCAGCAACAACGGGTGCCACTGCAGCCGTTGCCCTTCCTTGCTGGCCTTCCGGGCACGGACGGGAGCCAGCAGCACGTGGGGTGTGTGCGACATGCTCCATGCATGCTGACGCTGCCCAGAGCCACGCTGCCCGTGGTCACTATGCCCGCTGCTGCCTCGCAAGCGCCCGGCGGCTCCTGCCGCATGCTCACCGTGCGCGCCCACGACCCTCCCTCTCCCTTCACGTGAGCAGGAGATGACGCAGGTCTTCCACGGCCTGCTGCAGCAGCAGCCCTGGTTTAGCAGGTACTGCCACACAGACCTGCCCCCGCGGGCAGTCTCCTTCTTCACCCTGATCTTCTGGCGCAAGGACCAAGTGTCGAACGTGGTCAGTGAACACACATCGAGTGCGGCCGGCAGTTGAAAGGGGCTGACAGTTGTTCGCATGCGCGGTTGTGCGGTGCTGCAGCTGTCGGCAGCGCTCGTCAGTGACTGGCCATGCAGGCAGGCAGGCTGCGTTTCGCCAACAATCCCTCTAGAGCCCCCCCCCCCCCCCCCCCCCCCCGTGACCTGCCAGCGCCGGCAAGCGTGCCCGCTCGTGCCCACCCCTCTGTGCCACGGACGGCTCCGATTTCTGTGTGCAGGGCAAGCCGCCGCCCTTGGTCTACAAATGCAACAACGACAGGCCGGGCAGGGGTGCGAGGGGCAGGACGGGTATCATGCAGGCCGGGGTGGCGGCTTCCTCGGTCCAGCCAAACATGCCCCCAGCCTGCGCTAGACCCCTCGCCCTCCCTCTCGCACGCCCGCCAAGGCCATGCCCTGTCCATGTGCCCCGCACAGGGCGTGACCTGAGGAGCATAGTCTGTGAGGTGAGTGGCAGAGGCCCTTCCTGCAGGCCAAAGGAGAGGGGCCAAGGCGTGAACGTGGGCTGGGGCGAGGGCCTGGCGGTCGGTCGAGGGCCTGTGCGTGCCCTGAGAGTGGCAGGGGCCTGAGCGTGGCAGGGGCGCAGAGCAGTTGCCGGGCTGCCTGCACTGTCACAAAAGGAGCGCACGCAGCGGCAGGGTCAGCATGCAACGACCCGTACAGCAGCCTGCCCCGCAACTGCTCTCTGCTGCTCCTCCCGTTGCCCTGCATCCCGCCTCGCGCCCTCCTGCCCCTCCTCCTGCCCCTCCTCCCGCCCCTCCTCCTGCAGGTTGGCGGCACCCGCCTGCGCCTGTCCATCACCCACCTGATGTTCAACGCCCACGGGCACCAAAACAACCACATGGCGGTGCAGCAGATGCAGGCGGGCCCTTTTCGTGCAGAAGCTGCGCATCGCGCATGGGGGGCAGCCCCGCCAACCGCCCATTCACATTCACGACAACCCTACACGGTCCCTGCCCATCCCCTTGCCTCTCTGCAGGAGGCTGCCCACCACCTGGAGCAGCGGGTCTGCGGGGAGAGCTTCCGCAACGACGTTCTAACA
The DNA here is from genome assembly GCA_002245815.2 of Micractinium conductrix. NCBI lineage: Eukaryota > Viridiplantae > Chlorophyta > Trebouxiophyceae > Chlorellales > Chlorellaceae > Micractinium > Micractinium conductrix. The sequence goes on along the minus strand of LHPF02000099.1, from coordinate 5,688 downwards.
GGCACGCCGGGCAGGCGCATGTGGCAGCCCTGCGCAGCCAGACAGGCAGCCAGGGAGCGGCCGGGAGTTTGTGGGACACCTCCTGGAACGATGCCGGGAGGGTGGGTCGCAGGTGGGTCGAGAGGGTAGGGGTCCAGGCCGCACCTGCCCCTCAAGCCCGGGCCTGTGGCTGCCCCCTGGCACCCCTGCACCGTCCCTCGTTGCAGAGAACCCTCCTGCCGGTTGCACCACCCATTGGTCTAGAACTGCCTGTGCCACCCCTCCCTGCAGGCGAATTCAACCTGAAGCACGAGGCGGCGGTGTGCCCCGCCGGCTGGGCTGACACCTGGCTGCAGCTGTTTGGCGACAGCGCCGACGAGCAAGCCAGCTGCACGTGTGACACAGGCGTGGTGGACCAGCACGGCAGCAGATCCTGCTTATGGCGGGTGAGGCAGGGAGCGGCAGGTGGGGTGTTGGCGGGATGGCGGAGCGGGGGCGCCTGCTGGCTCGGCAGTGCCAGCGGTGGCAACGCTCCCAGCTGCGGGTGCACGCCCCTGCCGCTGCGCCGCCGCCTCCACGGCCACTCTCGCTCCCCCAACCCTCGGCACGTTTAGTAATGCACTTGGCCTGGCAGGCCTGCTGCAAACCTTTCCAAGCCAGCGACAGACGGTCCTCCAAAAAGAACTTGGACGTTTTGGAGAACGGCCCAATTTTTTCCCATATGGAAAGACGGTGCGCTGCTGCAGCGCTTCCAACTCAACTTGAACGAGTGAACGAGCGGCTGCCTCGGCCCTGCTGCAGACCCGCCTGGACCGCTGCTTCTCCAACCTAACAGCCAGCAACCCGCAGGCGCAGTGGCGCCCCCTCAGCGTGGAGCGCGTCGGGCTGGAGCGCATCCCGGGCGTGCAGCGCGACGTGTGGGTGGAGGGCGGCTGGCGGAAGGCCGGCGTGTGGGTGAGTGGAGTGGAGCGCCTCCCAAACGTGGCAGGGTGTGCAGTGGGGTGTTAAGAGCGCGCCAGGCATGAAGGGCTTGCTTTGCACTGGTTGACAGCGTGCCAACACGGGCTGCGGCCGCCTGCCCCCCCATCGCTCCCCACCCCACGCTGCTGCAGATCAGCGACCACATGGGGCTCTACGCCTGCTTCACCCGCACATAGGTAGACCTGGCAGCCTCGTCTGCCGCGGCAGCTGCCGCGGCAGAGTGCCTCCTGGCGAGGGTGGACGACGCGAAGGGCCGTAGTTCGACAGCCGGCAGTCGGCAGCGCGCCCATGAAACGCGCGCGCAGGCCTGCAGCCATGCACGCTGCCCAGCGCATTCCTGCCACGGTGGGCAGCTCTATCGTGTAGTTCTTCCCCGACAATGGTGAACTGTGAACTGCAGCTTCAAAGACTACGGCAGAAGAAAAGAAGGCTGTAATGCTGATCGGAGTCAGATTAGATAAAAAAAACAAAAAATATGCAGAGCATGCTGGCGGTATCGGGAGGCGATGGCAGCTGGGGCCGAGGGCGACGCGTTGCCGGAACGGCGCCGCTGCATGGTGAACGCCTCTCCATTGCTGAGCCGGGCTGCACCAGGAGACGACCACGCACGCCGGCTCACTGCACGCGCCTCACGAAATCCAGGATGAGCGGGTTGACCAGGTGCGGCGCCTCGTCCTGCAGGCAGTGGGCAGGGGGGGGGGGGCAGCTGAGCAAACGTGTGCTCCCCGTCCCTGAGGCCGGCAGCTGGTGTGGCGAGGTATCATCGGTTGTCTGCCCTGCTGAAACCCTCGGCTGCTGCACCTGCGGCCCGCCACGGTGGTGCAGCCGCAAAGCATGGAGCATCGGGGGTGCCCCTGCACCTGAGCTGCAGAGGCGCAACATAGCAGGCGCACGCAACAACTGCTGCCCAGTGTCTCCTCCCTGTCCCACCTGAGGGCAGTGCCCGACGCCCGGCAGCGACACAAACTCCTGCAGATGCGGGGGGGGGGGGGGGGGGGGGGGGGGGGGGCGCGCGGCAGAGGGAGCGGCAGGCTGGCAGTGAGGCGGCGCTGCCCGAAGCAATGCAGCAAACGTGGCGCCGCTGCCCTCGCGCCGCCTGTCCGCACGCCGGTGCTCCGCCCTCTTCACCCGCCACCCAACCGCCCCAGGCGCATGCACCACCCACGCCTGCCCCCAACCAAGCGCACCTGCACCGAGGGATACTTGGCAAACTCGCGGCCCCACTCAATCTTCTCCCAAGGGTCCTCCTCCCCCACACCACACTGACTGGCACCTTCACAGCCTGCGGGGCAGCACAAGGGGCGGCACGGCAGCATGCGAATGAGCGGAAGGGGGGTGCAGGGAGCGACACAGCAACAGGCACAGGGGCGCAATCACTGGCGCCGTCTCATGGGGCAGGGAACAAGGGGTGGCAGCGATGGGCAAGCAGCGAGGCACATGCCGCTGCCGCTGCGCCCTCGGTGGACCAGCAGGACCGTGACGTGACAATGCAGGGGACAGCACGAGGGACCCTCCCCTCCCGCGTGGTGGTGGGGGCGGAGGCAACGATGCTTGCCTGCAGCTGCTCCTCAGCGGCCCGAAAGAGTACGAAATGAAGTCAAGGAAGACATCCATTGCGCCCGGCTGCAGGCCCGGCGTCAGAATGAGGTCCACCTGTCGGCAGTAAGGGGGGGGGGGTCACAGCAGAGTCAGGCAACACGTCGAGGGCACAGGCAGAAAAAGACTAAAGATTGGCAGATGGGATCGATGCCCGGCGCCAGAATGGGTTAACCCATCAGCACAGGGGAGGTTGCAGGCTGAACCAGGACGGAGCGCGGCAGCATCCCACTCCCCCCCAAGCCCCTCCTCCTCACCAGCTCGTCTGTGACCGCAGCGGGGTCGCCGTAGCACTGCTGCAGCACGTTCTTCACGCCTTTGGGGGTGGCAATCTGGCCAAAGAACCAGGGGCCGAGCGCGCTGGTGCGCAGCCCATCCTGCACAGCCAGGACAGTACGTCCGCAGTTGGAGGGGAGTGCTGCATGGACTGCACACAGGTGGCTGGCGGCTGCGCGCAAACGACAGTGTGAGGGCATGCGGTGCGGTGCTTGGAGCTTGAAAGCCAAGGGACTGTGCCGTGGGATGGGCACAGGTGTGAAGCCCAGTGATCCTACCTGCAGCGCCTTGACCAGCGGCCGCTGCCACGGCTCCTGCTTGTTGATGTGCAGCATGCGCAGCGAAATGTTGATGACTTGCACGCCTTTGAAAAGCGCTGGCTCATCGATCGCCGCCTGGAGCAGAGGCAGGCGAGGGGCGGTGGGGAAAGGCAGGCGCCGTCACGGGAGGGGCAGGGCGCTTGGCAGGCAGCGCGTCCACGTGCCGAGCGCCGCGGCATGCACCGATGCACTGTCGCCCCTGCGTGGGTTGCCGCCGCGCAGCATGTCTGAAGCGGTTTCGGCCTGCTGCACAGTGCAACGCTCGCTCGCAGTCTCCTGGCGCCGCATGCGCGGACACATTTAGCAGGGTTGCGAGCAGCACAGCGCGCTGCAGCACAGCATGGCACACCACCGCAGGTCGCAGCGCAGCACGGCGCAGCACAACGCGGCGCGGCAAGGCAGCAACGCGACGGCACGGCACGGCACAGCACAGCACAGCACCTGCAGGCCCGCCAGGCCGCCGACGGAGTTGCAGGTGAGGGTGACGGGGCCGCCGATCACTTCTTTTGTGAAGGCGCGCAGCTGGCGGCCCCAGTTGGGAAAGTTGTAGATTGAGTTGGTGGGGTGGGACCGCGGGTCGGGCTGCAAAGCAGAGGCAGCGGCAGGGAGGCGGGTCGGGACCGTGGGAGTTGACTGCTGGTGGGAGCCCTGCCCAGCGGCATGCCGCCACCGCAGCTCCCCCCAGCCCTACCCACCCACCCACAGGCCATACAACCGCCCACCCACACCTTGTCGGAGTAGCCATAGCCCAGCAGGTCGATTGCGTACGCCCGGCAGCTCTCCCCAGCGCCGGCAGGTTCTTCCGCCAGTGGCAGGCAGACGCGCCAAAGCCGTGCACGCACAGCACCGCGGGTGCTGCCGAGTCGCTGCTGCCGGAGCGGTGGTAACGGATGCGGTGGCCTCCCACATCCAGAAGCCCTCCCAGATGCCGGGCCGCACCTCGCGCTCGTCTCCTGCCGTCGCCGCTGCGCCGCCGCCGGCGAGCCCGGCCGCGGCGCCGCTGGCTGCAGCGGCGGCGGCGGCACGCAGCCGCGGCCAGCGACAACTGCTGCCGCCGCTCTGGCTGCTCGCCAAAGTTCTTCGGGGCGCCGTACAGGGCTGCACAGCGCGCTGGACTGGCCGCAGCGAGGTGCGTGGCCCTTGCGCGCAAGTGCTCGCCGCTGCGGCGCTTGTTGGCGCTGAAGCCATCACGACGTCGTTTCAATCAACGAATACCAGGCTATTGGCCAGAGGGGCGGAACGGCGCTGCGGAACAGGGCGCTGGCGCCGACTGGCGTAGAGCTTGCAGGCGGCTTGTGGAGCACAAGGCGCGTTGGCGGGGAGATTTCGTCAAGCAGGACAGCGCTGAGCTTGAATACAACGGATGTTTGTGTGGGCGGTGGGGCGCATCGGGCGGCACGTCCGTCTCTTTGCACCGCCCGCAGCAGCCTCCAGCCCCTCCTGCGCCCGTTGCTCGCTCTGCATAGGAATCGTTTACACAGTATCTTCGTAATACACCCTGCTTCTATTTTATCAGACGTGTGGGGAGCCTAGTGCTCAAGTGCGTTGGATGAAGAAGGGAGGTACCTAGATCGACGCAGGGGGGCTGCCCTCGGCAGTGGCAGCGCCCTATTTGGGGGGGCTCTGGGTCCTCTCGGTTCGAAAAGCGTTGGCAGGGGCCAATGAAACAGCAGGTTAGTACCTTGCCTCCAGGGGAGGAGGGTGGGGAGGACCAGGGACGATCAAATCATGGCACAGCAGGACGAAATTGGCGCTCGGGCCGGGGTCGGGCGCCGGGGATGGGGAAGAGGCACGCAGGCGCTGGCAGGTGAAAAAGCACCAAAGCTTCGGATTTACTCAGAAAGCAAGGGACGGAACAAGTCATTCGTAGGCAGGGTTTTAAGCTACAGGGGTGCGGGTGGGACGAGTGATGGCGCGGCACGCGCGGCGGCGGCTCGCGCGGCCGCCTGCGACGGCCGACGAGGCACCTGCTTTGGTTGGGTGGTCGACACGCAGGGCAGCCCCGAGGGGGCGCCAAGCGCTGTGCAGCACGCGTGCACACGGGGAGGTAGAAGCTTGCCTGGGCGCCTTCTCAGTGGGGGAATGCGACTGGGTGATCTCTGCTCTGTTGTAGGAGGGAGATGCGTGTTGGTCGTGAGGGGGTGGAAGGGAGGACAGAGAGGCCCGCACAGGATGCGGGCAAGGGGGCGGCGGGGCGGCTGCGGGGGGCCGGCGGCGCGCATTGGGGCGAACAATGAGTCCGACAGCAGGGGGGGGGACCCTCCGGAGGGTCGCTTGCGGCAAAAACAGTTGAGGTGATGTGGGGTGAAGGGGAGGGCAGGGTGGCCGGAGGGTGGCCGGCTCTGCACAGGCAGTGCAAAGTGTGATGGTGCGGGGGCAGGGCAGGGCAAACGCTGTCAGCGGCTATGGGGGCCGGCCGAGGGGCGGCTGCGCGGTGGGGCACCACAGATTTGGGGGCAAGGGCAGGGGTGGGGGTTTCATGGGTTGTTGCGAGGCTGGTTGACTGGCAAAGAGGGTACAGCAGGGTGTGGGTGCA
>LHPF02000098.1:0-32636 GCA_002245815.2 Micractinium conductrix | reverse complement strand
ATCCATCCATCCATCCATCCATCCATCCATCCATCCATCCATCCATCCATCCATCCATCCATCCATCCATCCATCCATCCATCCATCCATCCATCCATCCATCCATCCATCCATCCATCCATCCATCCATCCATCCATCCATCCATCCATCCATCCATCCATCCATCCATCCATCCATCCATCGATCGATCAAACGTGGATTATTAAATTTACTGCAGGCAACTCCATCAAGTACATCAAGCTCGCCGCCTCCTCCAACTTCGGTGCGTAAGAGCGGTGGCAGGCCGGGTCGTGAGGGGAGGGGGCGCGGGGCACACAGACCCCGCCGCCGCCTCCGGGCGGGCTGCAAGGGGCGTGTCTCCCCGGTGCCTTGCACGCCCACCCATCCGCTCCTGCCTGCTCATCACCGGCCTCCACTCACGTGCCCTTCGTACCCGCCGCGTGACCCCTCAGGCAACGTCTTCTCCGTGCTCATCGCCTCTGCTCTCCTGCCCTTTGCGCCCATGCGCCCCATACAGCTCCTCACCCAGGTGGCCGCTCGCAGGGGGCAGGTGGACGTTGCGCCACGTGGCTGGTGCTGCAACAGTGGCCTCGGTTGCGCATGGCAGGCGGCGGCGCTGCTGGAGCCCTCAGTCCAACTCACACCACTGCCCCCCCCCCCCCCCCCCCCCCCCCCCCGCGTGCACGCCACAGAACCTCCTGTACGACCTGTCCCAAACCGCGATACCCTTCGACACAATGGATGCCAGTGAGAGCGGCGGGTGGACGGGTGCCACTGGCCAGTGATTGCAAGTGGGGTTTTGGGGGGCAGGTGCACGGGGGTGGGTGGGTGGCTTGGTGGGTGGGTGGTTGAAGTAGGTGAGTGGGTGGGTGGGTGGCTTGGTGTGTGGGTGGTTGGGGTAGGTGAGTGAGTGGATGGATGAGTTCGGATGAGTGGGCAAGAGTTGACAGTTACTGTAAAGAAGGTCCTCGCCGCAGGTGCGTTGCACCCTTGCGCACGGCCACGGCAAGTGGCACGCGCTCGCGAAGAGGTCCCTCTCTGCTGACGCGCCGCAGCCGCACGCATGCAGCGGTGCTGTGGGAGCGGCCCCCGCACCAGCGACGGCCCCCCTGCCGCCCCTGCTCCCCAACACTGTATATTGTCAGTATGGCTCTCCTGCCCCCACACTGCTCGCAGGCTACCTGGGTCTCCCCCGCCAGTGGTCTGCAGCCGACATAGGACGCTTCATGGTGCGTTGAGCCTCGGAGGCAGCAGCGCTAACAAGGAGGGAGCAGGCAGGGTGTGAGGTGACCCATTGCCGGCGGCGCCCCCCCCCCCCTGCCCCCCCACCCCACCCCACCCCACCCCACCCCACCCGGAGGCGGCGGGGAGGGCTTGGGTGGGGGTGGCGCAGGAGAGGGGCGCCGGCAACTGGCGGCCCGCCTTGGTCTGCCGCCCCGTGCGACCGGGCTCACACGCTCCCTGCGCGCCCCTGCTGCGTCCGCGAGTCTCTCCACCCCCTGGTCCCTCCGCCCCCTCTGCCACAGCTGGCGATAGGCCCCATCAGCTCGATTTGGGACGTGGCAACGTTCGCTGTGCTGTGGTGAGCCTCTCGCAGCGCCCTGCACGCCGCGGTGCCGCGCTGCGCCGCGCTGCGCGTGCTGCGCTGTGGCCCGGGAGGGCTGCGAGCATACGCCAACCTTTCCACTCTCCACCTGCAGCTGCCCCCCTCTCTGCGCTGCCCCCACCCACCCTCCACCGCCAGGTTTGCATACGGAGCCAACAGCCCGAGCGGCAGGCCCTCTTCCAGTCTGGCTGGTTCGCAGAGGGCATATGCACGCAGGCACGTGGGACTGATGCAGCGCCGGAAGTTGGTTGGTCGGGGGGACTCCCTGAGGTACTTCCGACAGAGTCAACAGGGAAAGGAGGCGGACCACTGTACCGACGTAGTACCGACATAGCACAGCACTGAAAGGAGGGAGGTACCATCGCCGGAGTGCAACAGGGAAAGGGGGCGGAGGTGGCGGGGTGCCATGAGAGGGGTCGGCGCGCTGGCGCCGGCGGCAGCGGCATGCCCTGCGCCCGTGGTGCTGTTGTGCCTGCCCCCCCCCCCCCCCCCCCCCCCCCCCCCCCAACACCACCACCACCACCCCACCCACCCACCCACCCACCCACACACACACCCACACACACACACACCACCCACCCACTCACTCACCCTCCCCCACATGAGGCCTGCTGTGCTGCGCCGTGCCCGCTGTTCAACGGCTCTCGAGCAATCTGCTTTCTATTCATTTTCCCTTGGGGCGTGCCTGCACAATTGAGCTCACGCATGCCCTGCTCCACCCTGCTGCCCTACTGTCCCGCTCCTCAGACCCTCATCGTGCACGCCATCCGCACAGAGAGGCTGCCGTTCATTGAAGAGGCGAGCGTGTGTGTGTGTGTGTGTGTGTGTGTGTGTGTGTGTGTGTGTGTGTGTGTGTGTGTGTGTGTGTGTGTGTGTGTGTGTGTGTGTGTGTGTGTGTGTGTGTGTGTGTGTGTGTGTGTGTGTGTGTGTGTGTGTGTGTGTGTGGTGTGTGTGTGTGTGTGTGTGTGTGTGTGTGTGTGTGTGTGTGTGTGTGTGTGTGTGTGTGTGTGTGTGTGTGTGTGTGTGTGTGTGTGTGTGTGTGTGTGTGTGTGTGTGTGTGTGTGTGTGTGTGTGTGTGTGTGTGTGTGTGTGTGTGTGTGTGTGTGTGTGTGTGTGTGTGTGTGTGTGTGTGTGTGTGTGTGTGTGTGTGTGTGTGTGTGTGTGTGTGTGTGTGTGTGTGTGTGTGTGTGTGTGTGTGTGTGTGGTGTGTGTGTGTGTGTGTGTGTGTGTGTGTGTGTGTGTGTGTGTGTGTGTGTGTGTGGTGGGGTGGGGGTGGGTGGGTGGGGGGGGGGGGGGGGGGGCGGCGGCATTGGGTGCAAGGAAGGAGGCAGAGAGTGCCGGGAAGCGGTGGACAGGTGCAGGTGCAGGGGTGAGGAAGCGGGGGTTGAAGACCGGGGGGGAGGGTGGCGGTGGTGCCCCCGGGCCGTGCACGTGCGCAGGCGGCGCAGCTGGCTGCCGTCGAAGTCGCCCCAGTCTTCCCCCCTGCCGCCCCTGCCGCGCAGGTGGCGGCGCCGCCGCTAGCGTGGGCCACACTCATCATATCAGGTCAGAAGCATTGCCGAGGGGATATCTGGCTGGCGGCAGCCGGTGCCGTGCATGCTGCTGTGGCGTTGGCGCATGCCAGGCAGCATCGTGCGTGCCCGTGAGCTCCCTGCCTGCTCGTGCCTGCCCCACCCCTCACCCCTGTGCCTGCCTGGAGTGCCCACTGGCTGATCGCACTGTCCCTTCACCCCTGCCTCAGCCCACTCACACTCGCTGCCCTCCCTGCCCTGCCTGCAGCTATTGGGCTGGCGCTGCCGGCGACGCGTGTGGGAGCGGTGGAACGGATGACCCCCCTTCCGCCCAGCTTCTATGCCTGGGTGGCTGCCGTTCTGTTGGGTGGGTGCACGTGGTGGTGGTGGTGGTGGGTGGGTGGGGGCCGCAGGGGGGCGGGGCCGCGGCGCCAGTGCGGTGAGGGCGCCGGGCGGGCAGTTCCTTAGCTGCAGGGAGGGCAGCTGTGGAGAGGGACGGGCGCTGCATGTGGGCCGGTACGCATGGGAGCACCGCCGTGACCTGCCTGTGCCCCCCCGCCGCTGCCCCCTTGCGCCGCAGCCTACATGCTGTGCGTCCAGCTGGCAAAGCGGGTGTACATCCGCGCCTTTTGCAGCTGGCTGTGAGGCAGGGGGACGCGTGCGGCAGCCACGCGTGGCAGCGCCGGGTGCGGCAGCGGCGCCGGCCGTGGCAGCGCCGCGAACGGCAGCGCCGCCACACCCGAGACATGGAGCGCCGTGCAGAGGTGGCTGATGCTGCCAGCTGGGGTGATGCCTACTCTCGCCCCCTGCTGCGCCACCGCAAGGGCTAGCTTTGCGACCGGCCCCCCAGTGCTGACCGGCGGCGGCGAAGCTGCTGCAGCATCGGCAGCTGCCGACCAGCCAGTCGCGGCGATGCGGTTGCCAGCAGGTGTGCTGGCGACGCGGGGCGGCGGCGCTGCACCTGCTGCCGCCGCTCAACCTGCCCGTGCCAGCTGCCTTATGTGGGCGTCAGCCACCACGCCGGCGTGTGACCTTCCACCTGCACCCGCCGACTGCTGCCCGTGTCAGAGGAAGGCAGTGAATCGATTCAGAGCTGCGAGGTTTCCGCGGGTGTGGCGTGGTGTCCAGCAACACCGGTGGGCACTGAGCATGCATTCGTTTTGCTCGAGAGCCCTCGTGATGGCACGGATGGGGCAGATTTCTTTGTTGAGGACGATACGGTGGTGCTGAGAGCTCTCGAGGAGGGAGGGGGCGAGAGATGGGTGGTGCTGAGGAGGAGTCTTGCGTGGGCAGGGTGCGCCTGCGGGGCTGGCACGTACAAACGCAGGAGCCACCACCGCCGCCGCCGCCGCCCCACGCCTGCAATACGGCAGTAACTCTTATCATGTCTCAAAACACCGGGTCAGACGTATGTACGTGCTTGCGGCGTCGACGCGCGGGAGACGACGAGACTGAGGCGCCGCCGGGCAACGGGCCAAGGAGGCTGGCTTCTACTGATCGCGTTTCGCCCTGCGTTTACCAGCACACCTGTCAGCAAAGCTAGCCTCTGCTGTTGTCCAAGGGGCTGCCGCCGGTGCTGGCCTCATGCGTGGCGCCGCCCCGGGCGCGCCTGGGCTGCAGAAGAAGCTGAGCACGAGGATGGCGCCACCGGCTGGTTCAAGCCGTTCACATTTGAAACGCACACACAAGTACGCTGTTGTTGAGCCGATACGGCGTGGCAGACGGGCCCCACTTGCGGTTTCCAAAACCGGCAGTAAGTTTGAAAGGGCTGTGCGGCGCTCGTAAGCCCGCGATCAGATGTCTGTGCAGCTCGCAAGCTATTCAGAGGAGCGTGGGCTGTGACCCGAACGGAGAAGAGCAGGACCAGCAGATTCTGCCTGGCCAGCATGGGCAGCATCGTTCCCCTCGCCTCCGCCTCTTCAGCGAAAGCCGCCACTACGCCACCCACTCCCTCCCTCCATCATCCTCCGGCCCACGTACCTTCTGGTGGCTGCTGTCGCGCCTGCCTTTGGCCCCCCTCCCCTCCTCCTTAGCCACCTCCTTTCGATCACCCCGCCGGCCGTCGCCACCTCTCCACCCTCACCAAGGTGCGCTTGTATGCTGCGGCAATCCTAATGGCGCGCCGATCGCGCTGTCGGGGGGCCTGTGGAGTATAGTGCCCCCCAAGACGCCTGATGGCGGAGTGCCCGCCGAGATTGGGGCTTGCACGCACGCATGGCCCGCCCTGTCGCCGCTCACAGGCCTGACAGACAACCCGGGGGCCGTTGCTGGGCGGGGAGGACGCTCTCACCGGCGCTAGCCGTTGCATCCGAACTCCCCTCACCTGGCTCCACCCTTGGGCCTCTCGCAGGAGCCATGTGGACCGCTAGCTGGGGAAAGAGCGTGAAGGAGAACAGCACGCGGATGCATATCAACCCGCGCCACGTCGCGGCGGAGTTTGTGTGAGTCCCGCCGCCGCCGCAGCAGGCAGTCCCGCCGCGCCGCTCGGGCGCACACCCAGCCGCCCGCCTGCCCACTCGCACAGCGCGCCTGCCCTCCCAACCCTGCAGGGGCATGGCCCTGTTCGTGTTCATCGGCACTGGCGCCGCCATGATGTTCTCCAGCATCAAGTCCAAGGATTACAGTGAGTGCCGGTCGTGGCGGTTCAAAAATGGGCGGCACGTGTCGAGCTGGCGGCGCGCGCCGCCTGGTTCCCGCCGTCCCGCCGCAAACCGCGCCCACCTTGCCCGCTGCCGGGCCGCCAGCGCGCCACGCGCCGCGGCCATGCACGCCGTCGCCCCGTCACCAAGCACCTCACCCCTTTGCACGCCCGCCCTGGCATCCGCTCCCGCCCGCCTGCCGCCATGCCGCCCTGCTGCGGCTCGCACGCGTACGCCTCTCCCTGCGCCACCTCGTTGCTCCCAGCCGGCACGCCTGGCCCTGCGCCGGCCCCCTGCCAGCGCTTGCTCCGTGCCCCACCACAGCGCCCACCACCACCTTGCCTCACCCCGCGCCGCCCCTCCCCCGCCCCCCCCCCCCTGCAGTCGACCCCAACGTGACCTCTGTGGGTGCTGTGAACTCCATCTATGAAAACCTGACCATCAACGCCTCCTTCGGCATCATCACCGCCCTGGCCTTCGGCATTGGTGAGCATCTGTGGGGGATTGGGTGCAAGCGCATTGCACCATGCGCAGCGATTGGGCGGCGGTCGCCGGCGACGTTCAGGTACGAGGCCCGCCGCCGCCTCGTGGCCCCCCCAATGTGACGCCCTGGTTCCGCGCGCCGGCCACCTGCTGCCTGCCAGGCCCCAGCTCACCGCGCACGCTTCACACCAGTCGCGACCCACCCCCCAACCACCCCCTCCTCTACCCCCTCCCACCCCCTCCCGCTCCCCTCCAGGCATCATGTGCGCCGCCTTTGCCATCGGCCACATCTCCGGCTGCCACCTCAACCCCGCTGTCTCCCTCTCTCTGGTTCTCTCGGGCAACTGCGGCATCGGCCAGGTGGGTGCCGGGGCCAGCGTGGTTTGGAAACCCTCGTCTGCACCTGCACCGCCCCGCGCACCCCTTCCAGGGCCGGCGCGGCGCGGAGGCCCTCGTGTGTAACCGCGCGCCGCCGCGACCGCCGCCAGGGCTGCACCATGCCAGTGTGTGCCGCGAAGCGAGGCCTCCAACCGCACGCATCCACGTGCTCCGCCCTCGCACCGCGCCGCAGGCTGTCGCCAACGTGATTGCGCAGTGCGCCGGCGCCATCATCGGCTCGCTGCTGCTGTGGGGCACCAACTCGGACCGCGAGTGAGCCATTGTGCACGTGTGAACGCGGGCATTGATTGCGCGATGCGTGTCTAGGGGCGCTTTCCCGCGGCACAAGAGAAACAGGCCCCCTGCATGCGCTGCGCCAGCTGCTCACCTCGCCGCCCGCGATGCCGCCCGACCGCCTGCTCTGTAGGCGGCGGCGCCACCACCTGGCTTTGCCCTTGAACCCCACCTGGCTCCCTCAACCCCTCAACCCACGGGCCTTCCTTTCTTTCCTTCTTCTTTCCCTGCAGGGGCGGCCTGGGTGCCAACGCCGTCAACCCCGGCTACTCCCAAGGCAACGCGGTGCTGGGCGAGGCTGTCATGACTTTCTTCCTGGTGAGCCTCTAGGGCTTGCGGGGTTTTTGTAGGCGGACACACCAGACACGTGGCTGCTAGGTTGCTAGTGCACACGCTCCTGTCGGCCCCCCACCATGCCGGCGCCCCGCCCATCCTCGACGCCGCCCCCACCACCACACACACACCACCACCACCCACCACCGCCCCGCAGTGCTACGTGGTGCACCTCACCGCCATCGACAAGAACTCCCCCCCCTCCACCAACGGCCTGGCCCCCATCGCCATTGGCTTCGCCGTGTTCCTGGGCCACGCCGTGCTGATCCCCCTGGACGGTGAGCTTGCTGTACAGTTTGTAGTGCAGTTTGTAGTGCAGTTTGTACAGGTGATGACACGCGCGGAGAGGCAGCGTACCCCTGGCCAGGGCCACGCCGTGCTGATCCCCCCTGGACGGTGACTGAACTCGGCAGCCTGGTATGGTAGACTTACAAGGGCTTTACATATTTAGGTCTGTCCAACCACAAGAAACCTGTCGACGCGGAGCGCCGCTGAGCGCAGGGACTCGTGCTTGCACAACACCTCACCGTGTGCGCTCCTCCCCCCGGTGCAGGCTGCTCTATCAACCCTGCCCGGTCCTTCGGCCCCGCTCTGGTCGCCAACAAGTGGTGCGTTCAGAATGCAACTGCTGGCCTGCTTGCCCCTGTGCCTGCCTGCTTGTGCGCCAGCCCCGTCTGCCCATCGGCCCGCTCACCCACACATCCACCCATCCTGCCCCGTCCACCGCCCTGCCGACGCTCCTCCTCCCCCCTCCTCCTTGTCTCCAGGAAAAACTTCTGGGTGTTTGTTGTGGGCCCCGTCGCCGGCGCTGTGCTCTCCGTGCCCTTCTTCTACTTCCTGTCTCAGCCTTGGTGCGTGGGCTGCGCAACAGGGGGGGGGGGGGGGGGGGGGGGGGACTTGCTGTGATCATCGGGCAGCTGTGTGCTGATTCACTGCCGCGTGGCGTGCCCGGTCACGCGGGCTGACGCCCACCCCGCTCTGCTCGGTGTGGCTGCGCCTGACTGACTGATTCATTAATCAATCTTTTGTCACCAACCAACCTCCGGCGTGTGCTCCAACCCTCTGCTCCCGCAGGGAGGCCAAGCGCGACGCCAAGGGCAAGGTGGTTGAGGACGACGCTGGCGGCATGAAGATCGAGTCCGCCGTGTAAGCGCGCACAGCACGCGCAGCAGCGCGTCCGCGCAGCGCAGCGCGGGCTGCCCCTTCCACCCACCGGCCCTACCTGGGGGCTGCGCGGCCGCAGGCAGCCCTGGTGGGTGGATCATCCCGCGAGCACGCGCGGCCGCCGGCGCTCTCCCTCCCGTTCCCCGGGGAGGAGGAGGCCGGGCCGGTGCCGCCTGTCCGCAGCGGGCGGGACCCCAGGCTCTGTCCCGGCGGCTGTGGCCCGCCCGGCCAGCGGCGCTCGATACTTTTCCACCAAACCCAACAGCACAAGCGGGCCCCGGGCCCTCCCCTCCCCGTGCAAAGCAGCTTCCCCAAACCCTTTTCTCTTCTCTTGTGAGCAGCCGCCGGCCGCTCCTCTGAAGCACCCCACCCTCCCCTATCGCCAGTTGCATTTCTGCATCGTCCCCTTCGCCCCCCTCCGGCTCTGCTGCGTGATGCCCTTTGAGATGCACACCAGCCAGGCAGCTTTCCCTCCTCGACAGCTCTTCCCCTGCACTCTCCACCCGTGGTCGGCCGCCCCGCGCGCGCGCGCCCCCCCCCCCCCCCCCCCCCCCCGGGCATCCCCTTCAGACTGAGTTTTGCTGGCCTGCTTGCATTTTGTAGCGAGCGCAGCAGCCGAGCAGTGCAGGCGCGTGACCCCCCCCCCCCCCCCCAGTAGATAGCAAGCAGAGCCCGGAAGCGTAGCTTTTGCTTAACCCTTTGCCGCTACGCAAAAACCCTCCCTCCAGCGGCCTGCCTGCCCAAGGCTCCTCGCTTACGCTACTCACAGAAACACACTCCAGGGCGCTACCTGGTCACCTCTCCCCTGGCTTACTTACACCCCAAGCCTTCTCTATTCAGCCCCTCTTCCTTTGATGCCGACGCCTCTATTGCAACGCACACACGCACGTGCCTGAGTCAGACAAGCAGTTGCACCACCCAGCGGTAGGGCAGGCGACAGCGGATGGCGGGGGTTCAAGCAGACGGCAGGGGAAGATCAGAGGGGACGGCGGGGCTAGGCGGGGGCGGGGGTGTTACACCAGACGGCCCGGGCAGGCACAGCAAGCTGGCTGTGCAGGAGGCATAGCGCACAGACGTATGGATGGACGTTCTCCTTCCAGCAGCAGCCACTCATCGCCAATGCATCACTTGCCAGCGTCCAGACGCCACAGCGGCACCACGCTGGCGGCGCGCCAAGCCTGCGCCGCCTCATCTTCGACGCCCGGCGGCGCGGCGCCGCGGGACGCGGCGTCGGGTGCGGCGCCGCCTTGCGCCGCGTCTTGCGCGCACTCAGCCTCGTGCAGCAGCCCAGTGGCTTCCATCCAAATGTCCCAGGCATCCGTCATTTCTGGAAGAGAGGGGGGTGGTGCGTGTGGCGGGGAGGCGTGTGATGTGTGGGTGTGGGTGGGACGGTGGGCGGTGGTGTGTGGGTGTGCGGTGGGGGTGATGTGCGGGGGGAAGGGTGGGTGGGTTGGGGGGCGGGAGCAGCTGCCAGCCAGCACCTTCCATCGCCCTCCGCGCAGCCTGCCATCACTCACGCACACGTGACGCGAGCGTCGCCCCTGCGCAGGGCACCAATCTTCTAATGCAGGAGGTCGCCTGCCGCCCCCCCCTCCTCCCCCGGTTCTGCGCCACCGGTGCGGTGCGCCCCGCTCACCGTGCAACCCCACGCCATGCACGGCGCCCCAGGTGACCCCACACCAGTCCACAAGGCACGTGGCGGGGTCCATGCGGTAATCAAACGTGGCCTGGACGGTCATGCAGCGACCGCTGCGCAGGGAATTGGGGCGGCGAGGGCAGGGGCATGAATGCACGGCGGAGAGGCAGGGTCCATGATGTAACTGAAAGTGGCCTGGATGGTGATGCGGCGGCCGCTGCGAGGAGCAGCAGGTGGGGTAAGCGACAAGGCGGGGGAAGGTGTCGAGAGGGCATTGGAACGTGGCCTGGATGGTCATGCAGCGCCAGCTGTACGAAGCTGCTGGTGGGGGTGAGCGGCAGGCGGCGGGTGAGCGACACGGCGAGGGACGTCGTCAGACACATATCAGGGTTGGGAGGGCGCAGGCGGTTCAGTCCGCGGCCCAGCGCCCGTGAGTGTTGCTGGGAGCAGCAGGGCACCGGGCTGGCGAGGGCTGCAGCAGCGAGCCCGTCCCCACCACCCCTGGCCAGCCCTGCGCCCGCCCAGCCCCGCCGGCTTCCTCAATCCACGCCCAAGGGCGTATTCTTTCTTTCTTTCTTCCAGCCCTGCGCGCACCTCAGCCAGGCCGTGCCCTCCTGCTCCGCCTCCTGGGCCAGGAAAGAGTTGGAGGAGGCGCCGCGCGTGCGCCCAAACCGCGGCAGCTGCAGGCGGGGGGGGGACCGGGCCGGCGGGTGGCGGGTGAGGGGTACAGTGAAAGGTCGTGAAAGGTGGTGAAAGGCAGTGAAAGATAGTGAAAGGCAGTGAAAGGCAGTGAAAGGCAGGCCGGTGAGAGGCAGGCCGGTGAGAGGCAGGTTGGTGAGGGGCAGGCCGGTGAGAGGCAGGTTGGTGAGGGGCAGGTCGGGGGGAGGACGCTCGCTGGCACACGCGCATGCAGCCTGGCTGCACCCTGCACGCCTCCACGCCTCCCCACCCACCCAGTGCCCCGCCCGCTCACTCTTCTCGCAAGCAGTGCTGCCCCCCAGCGCCCGCCTCCCCCGTTGCCTTGCCATGGCAGCTCTGGCCACCCCGTCACCCCACCCACGTCATCCTCTGCCAGTGCCGCCCCACCCCAACCCCCCAGCCACCCACCTGCCCCATGACCTTGTCGTAATGCCGACCCAGCAGCGTGCGCAGCATCTGCCCGGCCTCCCGCCGCCGCCGCTGCTTATCCCAGTCCCAGGTGAAGGGAAACAGCTCCTGCCCCTGCTCCCCCCGCTGCTGCTGCTCGTGGTGGTCGTCCTCCTCCGTCTGCTGCTGCTGCTGCCGCTCGGAAGCAGCGCCGCCGTCGCTGCCCCGCCTCTGCCGCCCCTGCTTCCCGCCGCTGCCTGGCTGCGGCCTCCCCTGAGCGTCCGCCGCGCCACGCGGCTGCGCCCGCTGCTCCTGCTGCTGCGGCGACGGCGGCGGCGTCAGTCCCGTCTGCTCCACTTCCGCCGCCCACTCCTCACGCCCCCAGCCCGGCTGCAGCAGGCCTGCCGTCGGCAGCAGGCTGTACTGCCGCTGCTGCTCCGCCTCTGCCTCCTCCTCAGTCTGCTCCTCCACCCCGGCCAAGTCCCCCTCCGCAAAACCCTGCCAGAAGGCGCCGCCAGCTGGCGCGCCGCCTGCCGTGGAGCCGCCGCCGCCGCCAGCGCCGCCGCCGCCCGGTGGGTGGCTGCGTGGGTAGACCAGGAAGCGCTGCACGCCGCGCTGCAGGGACTGCCGCTCAAAGTCTGCCAGCACCCACGTGTGCTGCCGCGCCTCGTTGTCGTGAGAGTAGGGCTGGGTGTGGGCGGCCACCAGGCGGGGCTCCTCCGGTGGCTGGCTTGCAGCAGCAGCAGCAGCCCCTGCTGGGTCCTCTTCCCACCGCCGCTGCGCCGCCTGTGCCTCCTGCGACGCCTGCTCCGCCGCCGCCTCTGCAGCCTCCTCCCGCGTGCGCCGTCGGCGCAGGCACACGCCTGCAGCCGCCTCTAGCACCTCCCACGTCCCCTCTGCATCCAGCTCCTGCCCCGCCGCCGCTGCCGCCTCCTGCGCCGCCGCCAGCATGCTCTCCAGCAGCGCTGCGTCCTCCTGCTGCTGCCGCTGCCGCGCCGCCTCGCCGGACGCCACCGCCGCAGCGACCGCCGCGGCTGACATGCCTGCATAAGGACCCCCGCTGCCAGGCGTGCCCCCCGCTGCTGCTGCCGCCGCCGCCGCGGCACGCCGCGCCGCAGCAGAGCTCAGCCCCCCGTTGAGGCAGGCCCAGCTGTAGAGCCAGGGCGGGTAAGGGAAGTCGACGAGGCAGTCGATGGTGACGTAGAACTGCGGCAGCGGCCTGCAGGCAGGGGGAAGCGCGCAGGGAGGCACGGCAGCGGGTGCAGGGAGGTGAGGCTGTGGTGGGGGGGTACAGCGGTACAGGGTAGAGGGTGCAGGCAGGGGGGGAGCAAGCAGCGCCGCAAGCGGCCCTGCCGCCGGCACGGCGGCCGCAGCAGCATGCCCCTCCTGTGCCGCGCGGCGGCCCTGCCCAACCACAGTCTCAAACAGCAGGCCCCTGCCCGGCGGGGCCGCGCGGCGCTGGCGCTCACTGGTGGCTGGGGCAGCGCAGCATGAAGGTCCAGGGCGACACGGTGGCGCCAGCGAGGCGCAGCTGCACCGGGTGACGAGGGACACGCACCAAACGAACTAATGGAATGGGATGACTGACCGGGCGGAAGCTTCCGCTGCTCTCCTCACATCATCCCTCTGGCCCCGCCGCGCCGCTCCCCCTGCCCTGCTGGCCACCCTCACCCTCTGCATGTACTTCAGGGCGGGGCCGAGGCCTCGGCAGGTCACAAAGGGATCTACCAGGAGGAGCTTCTCGCTGCAGGCGGGGGGGGGGGGGGGGGGGGGGGGGGGGGGGGGGCAGCCGAGGTGGGGCAGCAACACATGCGAGCATGCTAGGTCATTAGGGAAGCGTGCAGGACCAGTCTCAGGCTCTGCATCAAGCCGGGGGTGCCGGAGGGAGGGCCGGGCGAAGGACCAGGCCCTGCTCTGCATTGCTTGTGGCACGGCGCGAGGGAGTTGCGCAGGCAGGCGCTGCACCCCTGCACCCGCGCCTGCCCGAGCACGCTGTCCGGCAGGCAGGCAGGCAGGCAGGCAGGCCAGGCCAGGCCGTGTGCCCGTGCTCCTGCTCCAGTCCCTGCCCCAGTCCCTGCCCCAGTCCCTGCTCCAGTCCCTGCAGCCCCCCTGCCGTGCACCGCTCCCACCTGGCCAGCCCCCGGCTCCGCAGCGCGCGCAGCGGCGCGTCGGGGTCCTCGCTGTCGACGTGCGCGCGGCGCAGCACGTACGCAAGGCGCTCGGCGGCACGGAAGACCGCCTGCACGTCCGGCGGGAGCAGCGGCGCGGGGACGCTGCGCATGATCTCCTCCTGTCCGATCAAGCCCTGCATGCAAGCAAAGCAGGGGCGCCGTTGCGGTGAGGGAGGGGGAGGGGGAGGGCGCGGCGTGGAAAGGGAGTGTGGGACGGCGCGGCGGGCGTGTGGCGGCAGCAGCGCCCCCCGCCCCCCCCCGCACTTGCCTTGCGCGCTTCTCCAGACTCCCACAGCCGGTCCACCTCCGTGCCCTGCTCCCACCCGCGGGCATAGGCTGCCGCCAGGCGAGGCTCCTGGCTGTACTCAACGGCGCGCGCCACTGCCTGGCTGCTGCTGCTGACTCGCGCCGCGGCCGCCTCGGCCGCCGCCCGCACCGCGCCTGCGGCGCCGCTCCCCGGCGCCGCCAGGTGCCTGCTGCCCTTCAGGTCTGCGTTTGCGTAATCGATGCTGCCCTGCAGGCGGGCCACAAACTCGTCTCCTGGCTCTGGCGGGCGCTGGCACTGCAGGCGCGTGGGTGGGTGGGTGGGTGGGTGGGTGGTGGTGGTGGTGTGTGTGTGTGTGGTGTGTGTGTGTGTGTGGGGGGGGGGGACAGGCTCCTGTCTGCTGGCTCTGGCGGGCGCGACAGGTGACCGCAGGCAGCGGCACTACGAAGAGCTCGGCCGCAACTCGGGCAAGCAACAGGTAGCGTGCACATGCCCTGCATGCCCACAAGCACGCGTGCACGGCGGCAGCACCCCGCGCGCCTCGCTGCCGGGCAGGGGCAGCAGGTCGCCGCCGTCCTCAATCAGGCGCGCCACCGCCTCCATGTCTCCGCCTGCAGATGGTTTCCAGCACGAGCTCACGGTTTGTAATCTATCTGTGATCTTTCAACTGTCCAAGCTGTCTGAAAAACTTGTCGAAGGCCGTCGCCTCAATGTCCCCGCAGACACGGCAGCCAGCAGCATGTTGGAGGACAGCAGCAGAGGGGAGAGAGCTGCGGGCCGGGGTGCTGAAAAAGCAGGTGCCGGTGGGTCGCCCCCCCCTTGCGTCGCAGCCCTCCGCACGGCATTTGCCCGCTCCTCTCCCGCCCGCCGCCGCGTCCCACCCACCTCCGGCCTCGTCAGACGTGCCCCACTCTTGGTCGCGGCGCAACAGCTCAGACTGCCGGTCCAGCTGTTCCGCCAGCCCAGACTGCTCAAACGCCTGGCGCAGCTCCGGCGGCAGCGCGGCACGCCACTCGGGGCTCCCCGCCTGCGGCGCCTGCTGCTGCTGCGCAGCGGCAGCTGCCGCTCGCTTGGCACGCCGCTGTTTGGAACGCTGCTCTCGCTTGGCGCGCTCCCGCCGCTCCTGTTCCCCCGACATGTCGTCGGGGGGCGCGCCTGCCTGCTGCGCCGCAGCCGCGGGCGGCTGCGCGTCTGGCCCGCCGCCGCGCTGCCGCTCTTGCTGCTGCTGCTTCTGCTGCTGCTGCTGTGGCGCTGTGCCTGGTCCACCTGCTGTGGCTGCTCCACCCTCTTCCTCTGCTGCCCGGGGAGCCAGGCCCAGAGCCGCCAGCACTGATCGCTCCTCCTCGACGGTCAGCTGGCCCGAGCCGAGCGCCGCCGCCAGCGCCGCTGCTTCGGCGTCGAGCGCGGCACGTGCTGCCTGCAGCTGCTCTGCGCGGCGCAGCAGCTCCTCGTCCGCGCGTGGAGGATCGTCGTCGGTGGCAGCAATGCGCCCATGCCAGCTGCGCTGGCCGAGAGGAGGCTTGCCGCGGCGGGCAAGGCCCGGGCGGCGCGAGGCTGGTGCCGCCGCCAGTAGCGGCAGCGGCGCGATGGAGGCTGCGCAGCGTGCTGCACACATAATCCCTACAATTCTCGATCGCCTCTGGTGCCTGCTGGTCAGCGAAAGGAGCGCCTGCGACCCCGTGGGCGGGCGCAGGTTGCTGGCTTCCTCCCCGTGGGCGGGGGCAGCTCGCTAGCTCGCTGGCAGCTTTGACAAGCCTGGCGTCGTGCACGCCCAGAGCGTCGCGCAACGCTTGCACCGCAAAAGAGGCGCCGAGGAAGTCGCAGGCAAATGGCGAACATGTGCTCTTTGTGCCGCTCTTGCTGGGACGGCCGCTCCCCTCGCTACCAGTTGCACCGCTAACTCCGTAGTGCTTGGCCCTGCCCGCTGCCGACGGGAGGTGGGCAGGGGGGGACGGGCGAGTGGTTGGTAGGCGCGAGAGCGGCCTGTCCTCTCGCGCCTGCGAGCGGTCTAGCAGCCTCGCAGCAGCTTTGCTTCATCCGCCCAAGGCCTTCAAGCGCCCGTTGTCTCAACCAAATTCTTGGGCCGGCCGCAGCGCGGAATTGCCTCCCTCTGCGGGCCGCACCAGCCTCCAGCAGTCATCAACAAGCGACTGCGCCCGCGGCAGTCGCCTCAACCGTGCCGGCACGCCGGTGCCTCTCACTGCTGGCGCCTGAGGCCCTCCCTTGCCCGTGCCGCGCTGCAGGCTCGCCATCATGACGGAGGGCGGACACAATGAGTCGTTGGTGAAGAAGGTGGTGATGGTGAGCACGCCGCCGCCGCCGCTGCTGTCGAAGGCGGGCGGCACCGCCTCGTCCTGGCCACTCGTTTGTGCTGTTGCATGCCTCGTGCAGGCCTGCCACGAGGCCCAACACCTGCCTGCCCAGGGCTTGCGTTCCCGCCCTCTGTCTGCACCGCTGCTGGCACCGGCGCGGCGCCCACGGGCGCGCCCCAGCCCCGGCGCGTAGCGCCTCGCGCATCCATCTCCCGCCCATCTCTCTCACGATGTCCCACGCACAGGCCTACACCTATGTGGCCATCTGGATCGGCCTGAGTGGCCTGGTCATCATGTACAACAAGTGAGGAGCCCCACAACAGGGGAGCAGCGCCGCGCCGGCCGGCGGCGGCGGGGCGGCACGCCAGCTTTGAGCGCGCGCGGCCGGCGGCGGCGCCTGCGGGGCGCGCTCCTCTCTGGTCCCGTCGCCCCCCGCCCACAGCCCTCTCCGCCCCCGCCGCCCCGCCCGCCCCCCCCCCCCCCCCCCCCCCCCTGCTTGCCCTCAGGTACCTGCTGGCCTACCACGGCTTCCCCTACCCCATCACCCTCACAATGTGGCACATGTTCTTCTGCGCCGCCCTGGCCATCGGGCTGGTGAAGAGCGGGCGGGTGCAGGCCATCAGCATGGACCGGGAGACGTACACAAAGTGAGGGGGGCGCGTGGTGTGTGTGTGTGTGTGGCGGTGCGTGCTGGGAGGCGTGCACAAGTGGTGGGGCTCGTGGTGTGCGGTGCGTCGTGAGCTGGGCGCATGGCGGGCGGGGCCCGGTGTGGGCGCCCGATGGGGCTGGCCCGAGGCTCGAGGGGCCGTGTGCCGCGCCGCGCCCTTCCTCTCTTCCCCCTCGACAGCGCTGCAGCGGCGCGAGCGCTGCCGGGGGTTGCGCAGCGCCTTCTTGTCTTCTCCACGCGCGCGCGCCCCCCCCCCCCCCCCCGCTGCGCCCGCCTGCCTGCAGGGCCATCGTGCCCATCGGCGCGTGCTACGCCATCACCCTGTGGGTGGGCAATGCAGCCTACCTGTACCTGTCCGTCTCCTTCATCCAGATGCTCAAGGTGGGCGCCGGGGTGCTGGGCGGCACGTGGGCAGTGCTCACAGCCATGGATGGGCTGCCGTGCGTGCATGCAGACCTTATCTCGACGGTGCCGGCAAACAACGGATGGCTGCTTTGTTGAAGTGGATGGGAGGAGGCGCCGCATGTAGGGCAGGGCCGTGGGCGTCTTCCTGCACGCGCCTGGCCTGCCGCCCCCTGAGCAGCACATCGGAGGGAGCTGCATGCTGGCGCATGCGCCGGCGTGGTCTGCGCGTGGCCTCTCCGCGCCATGCGGGCGCCCACCTGCGCCTCGAAGCCCACGCCCGTGATCGCAGGCGCTGATGCCGGCGGCTGTGTTTGGCGTGGGCGTCATGTTTGGCACCGAAAAGTACAACAACAACACGATGATTAACATGTTCCTGGTCACCGTTGGTGTGGCCATCGCCTCCTACGGTGAGAGCTTGCGCGCTGCTGGGGCGCAGGCCGTCGCAGCCCGTGGGCGGCGGGGGAGCTGCAGCGGCGAGGGGAGGGGCTCGGGCGGTGAGGGACGGAGCGGCGGGCGCTGGCTGGTCGTTGTCGGCGTCGCCGCCGCCTCCTCCCTGCGCCGCGACGCCTGCCACCAGCACCACCCACCCCACCACCGCATCCCCCCCCTCCCCCCCACCCCCCCGCAGGCGAGCTCAACTTCAACCTGACGGGCGTCCTGTTCCAGCTGAGCTCCATTTTCAGCGAGTCCATCCGCCTGGTGATGGTCCAGATCCTGCTGCAGTCGCGCGGCCTCAAGCTCAACCCCGTCACCACCCTCTACTTCGTCGCCCCCTGCTGCTTCTGCTTCCTGCTGGTGCGCGCGGCGCGGGGCTGGGAGGGCGGGGCCAGCGGCGGCCGCGGCGGCTGGGGCAAGCGCGGAGGCGCGCGCCTCCCGCCGCACGCCGCCCGCGCCTCATCGGCAGCGCTGCGCCCCTCACGCCCGCCCCTGCTCGTCCGCCGTTGTCCATCCATCCACTACACTGCAGATCCCTTTTTTCTTCCTTGAAGCGGGCAAGATTGCTGCCGACCCCAACCTCGACCTCAACCCCCTCATCTTCATCTCCAACGCAACCGCCGCCTTTGGTGGGTTGGTGTGGGTGGGCTGGGGTGGGCAGAGGAGCAACGGGCCTGGGTCCCGGCGTTGCTGTTGTGGCATGCCCGCAGTCCGCCGTCGGTGCAAGGCAGCAGCGCATGCCAGGCCTCCCGTCGGCGCTGCTGGCCGCGCCCGGGGCAGCTGGCACCCACTGCACCTGCTTGCCGCTCTGCGTGCGCCATTGCCGGCGCTGCGGCGGACCCCCCCCAGCCTGCCGCTGCTGCTGCTGCCGTCATGCTGCCGCTGCTGCTGCTGCCGCTGTCATTCTGCTGCCGCTGCTGCTGCTGCCGCTGTCATTCTGCCGCTGCTGCTGCTGCTGCCGCTGTCATGCCATGCTGCTGCCGTCACGTTGCCATCACGCTGTCCTCCTGCTCCTGCCGCCGCTGCTCGCTTGCAGGTCTCAACATGGCCGTCTTCCTGCTGATCGGGAAGACCTCCGCCCTGACCATGAACATTGCGGGCGTGGTCAAGGACTGGCTGCTGATAGGCCTGTCGGGTGCGCAGGGGCGGTGGGGGGGGGGTGGAGGGGCGCATCGTGGGGTTGATAAAGGGGAGGGGCTGCGCTGTGGGGGAGGTGCCATTGGGGGGCGGGGGTGGCACGTGTGCGCCGAGGGCTGCGTTGCAGCGGGTGGCGGTCCGGCAGCGCGCGGCGCACCGCAGCGCGCGGCCCCCCGCCCCTCCGCGTGCACCACCCCAGGCCAACCGCCTGCCTTCCTCCGCCTGCGTGCCTTGCAGTGTGGATGTTCAAGAGCGCGGTGTCCGGCCTCAACCTGTTTGGCGTGAGTACGCAGTGCCTTCGCGCCGGGCGTCCGGCCAGGGATGGCAGCTTCGGCACCGCGTGCAGCAGGCAGCGCGTTTGGAGGAGCACAGGCCAGCACACCACGCCTTGCCGGAGCTGGAGCGCTACCCGCTCGCTCGCTCGCTCACCCCCGTGTGCGTCCCCCCACCCTTCCCCCCACCCCCACCCCCGACCCCACCCCACCCCACCCCCTCGTCCTGTGCAGTACTTCATCGCCTTCCTGGCGGTGTGCTGGTACAACTACCGCAAGCTGCAGGCCATGCAGGCCGCCGCCGCGCCGCTGCAGCCCGTCCGGAGCGACCAGCAGCTGGCAGAAAGCGCGCCCCTCAAGGGCGGCGACGAGGAGAAGCCCTGAGCGGGGGCGGGCAGCGGACTGGCGACCGGCGGGCCGTGGTAACGCGCGGTGGCGGCGGCATGCCGCGGTGGCACCCTTGCGCTGCAGCACCGCGCCGGCGCTGCCGGGGGGCGGCCCCGCCCTCCCCTGCATGCTGACGCAGCACTGACTGGCTCCCTGCCAATGACTCCTCGCTCGATGCTGTCCCGACTGCTGAATTTCCCACCTGCTCTCTGGTTGTTGCCGAACAACGATGTCACCCACCCTGGCCCTCGCACACCAGCTCTGTTGCTCCTGTTGCACGCGGGCATTTCATCTTACCAACAACACAATCGGCGGCACTCCTTCTACTCTTGTGACCAGGCCTGACAGGACGAAGGAAACGTGTTTTGCGTAACCAAGGGCCTCACAACCACACGCGGTGGGGCGCAAGCTGGCGGCGTGAGTTGCAACGTCAGGCTCACCTCACATGCACGCCTCTGCTTGGCTTGTTTCGCCTCTGAACGCGCATTCAACACAATTTCGCGCATTGGAGGTACGGGGTACACATCCAGCACGAGGCCGCGCTCATCCAAGGCCCCTGGCACCCGCACACCGCCTGCGGCCGCCACCGCCGCTTACGCTTGGCAGCGAGCGCAATGCCTTGGCTGGGCAGCAGGGCGCGGCAGGCAGAAGGCTACGAGGCCCTGGGTGACGAGGAGGCGGGCCTGCACCCGGCACCGGCGGAGCACGGGCACCACCTGCGGCCGGACCCGCCCCATGCCCACGCGCCCTCCGCCCACGAGCACGCCGTGTGCGCTCGCCTGCTGTGGCACGCACGCCAGCCCCCCTGCGCCAGCGTGCGCGCGCTCAGGTCCAGCGCTGAGGGTCTCACTGAGGCAGAGGCCGCGGCGCGGCTCAGGAACCACGGCCTGAATGCAGTGGCAGCCACCGGCCCGCCGGCGTGGTACAGGTGCCGGGGGTGACTGGAAGGGGGGGCTGGGCGGGGCTTCAGGGGCTGCAGTGGCAGCAGGCCTGGGTCGGCAATCCACACCCGGCAATCCACCCAGCTGTCAAGGCAAACAAAAGATACCCCTCGCAGCCTGCTGCACCTCTCCACAGCACCTGGCCGGCAGCTGTTGCCACGACCCAACAAACAGAAGGGAACGTGGCAACACCAAAAGAGTATAACCTTCTGCCATTCCACGTGACCCTGCTCCCTTTCCACGTGACCCTGCTCCCATTCCACGTGACCCTGCTCCCATTCCACGCCTTCCACCCTTCCACGCCTCTCGCCGCCCCGCCCGCAGGGTGCTGTGGTCGGCATTTGCCCACCCCTTCAACGCCATCCTGCTGCTGCTGGCGGGGACGGCGGTGCCCACGCAAGACGCCGCCACTGCCGTCATCATGGTGGGGAAAGAAGCATGAGGGCTGCGCCTGCACCACCCTTGTGCTGCGCCAGGGCCACCTACACCTCAAGCAACGCACCCAGCCGGCACCCGCTGTTCGCCTGCTGCACCCTGACGCTGCGCCTTCCCTTCTCGACCCTTTGCCAGCTAACGATGGTGTCTGCCTCGACGGCGCTGCGCTTCTGGCAGGTGGATTTTGGGGGGGGGCCAGAGCAGGGGGATGGGCGCTGCTAATTTGTGGCCTGTCGCTGCCCCCCGAGGCGTAGCTGCTCAGCCGTCTCGCCGCGTTTGCGACGCATCACCCCACCCCACGCCCATCTCCCGCCCGCCCTGTTTGCATGCCGTGCCCTCCCCTCGGCAGCAGCTGAACTCCACTCCGGCAGCGCATCCAACCCACACCCCTGTCATTGCCCTCCCTCCCTTCCTGTTCTCCCGTCCTTAAGCTTCCCACCCTGCCCCACCTTTCACCAGGAACTCAAGTCCACCGTGGCAGCGGCGCGCCTCATGGCGATGGTGCACACACGGGCTACGGTGGTGCGGCGCGACGCACGCACCGGCCTGCCAGGCAAGGGGACGGCGGGGGTGGTGGTGTGTGTGTGTGGGGGGGGGGGGGGGGGGGGATGGATGAGTCGTCGCTGCTGCTGCTGCTGCTGCTGCTTGGCGTTCCGCACCCTTAGTGGTGCCCTCCTAGGCTGCCACCCCCCCCCCCCGCGCTGCAGCCGAGCAAGTGATCGACCAGCGGGCGGTGGTGCCTGGCGACTGCGTGCGCCTGTTTGCCGGGGAGATGATGCCGGGGGACGTGCGCATTCTGAGGTCCCGCGATTTGTATGTGGGGTGAGAGGGAGGCTGCTGCACACTGGGGCAGGGGCAGAGGAACAGTGTCCGGGGGGACGAGGGCCGAGCAGGCTGTTGCCCCTCCTCAGCAGCCCGCTGCCTGCCGCAGCCTCACTTTCCCTCACCATAACCCCCGCCCCACCCCGCCCAGTGAGGCCGCCCTCACCGGCGAGTCCCTGCCGGTGGAGAAGGCAGCGGCGGCGGCGCCCCCGGCGACGCCGGGCGCGCCGCCGCCGCCGGCGCTGCTCGAGTGCCGCAACCTGGGGTTCATGGGGACGCACGTTGTGTCGGGTGAGGTGGCTTCGTTTCCTGCAGTCTTGCAGATTGAAAGTGTGGTTTTTGTGGCGGCTGGCTTGGTGTGAGGGGGTGTGACAGAGGGCGGTGGGTTGGGAGTGGGGGGAGGAGGCTGTGTTGGCGCGAGGGGTGGGCGGCAGGGAGGCTGCAGAGGCCGGAATGTAGAGCGGGGGTGTGGGGGCAGCAGGGGTGGAAGCAGCGAGGCGTGGGGCTTACGCGCCGTTGACTGAGTGGGAGAGGCGGCCCGCTGTGTCCCCCCATCTTCCCTGCAGGCACAGGGCTGGGGGTGGTGGTCGCCACCGGCGGCCAGACCTACCTCAGCACCGTTGCTGATGCGCTTTCCCAGCGGGTGGGTGGAGCGGGGGCGCGGCTTATACCGTGCTATACCATACTTTCAGGGCAGGGCTGCGCAGGCTTATATCTCGCCCACACTTGGGCAGCACCTGCCCTGCATGCGCCCTCGCCCACGCTCACAAGGAGGCGTCGCCCCCCGTTCCGGACTGGGTCGCCCGCAGAAGCCCCCCAACGCCTTTGAGAGGGGCGTGCTCCGCGTCAGCTACCTGCTCATCGCATTCATGGTGAGCCGCGGGATGGAGGACGGAGCAAGGAGGGGTCGACGGGGGCCCCAGGGGCGGCTCTCCGCACCCTTGCAACACAAAATGCAAGAAAGCATTTAGTTGTTTTTCTTGCTGCTCTTCCCCCGCCAGGTGTGCATGGTGCCCCTGGTCATGCTGCTGAACGGGCTGCGCACCGGGGACTGGGGGCAGGTGGGTGGGCGCAGGTGGGTGGGCGCAAGCAGCGCTGCTGGCCAGTGCCCTCTCCTCTCTTCTCCCATGCATGCATTCTCCCTCGAAGTCACCCACACTCGAACATTGTGGGCCCCCTCCCCCGCCCCCGCTGCAGGCCCTGCTGTTTGGGATCAGTGTGGCCGTGGGGCTGACCCCAGAGATGCTGCCTATGGTGGTCACCGCCAACCTGGCACGAGGAGCAGGCAAGCTGCCGCCGCCGCCGCCGCCGCCGCCGAAAGCCTGGTTGGGGAAAGCAGGGGCGTTGCGTGGCGGCGGGCAGGCGGGCGGGCATTCAGTGATGCCGGTGCGGGGGGAGGGGCGGCAGCTGCAGCAGTGGGGCGGCGGAGGCAGGGCCTGCTGCGGCTGGCGGCGGCAGGGCAGCGTCCCCCATCCACCCACCAGCCCCCGCTTCTGCAGTTGCCATGGCCGCGCAGAGAACGATCGTGAAGCGGTTGGACGCCGTGCAGAACCTGGGAGCCATGGACATATTGTGTGCCGACAAGACGGGCACGCTGACGAGGGACGAGGTGGGTTGGGTGGGGGTGGGTGGGTGGGTGGGTGGGTTGTGTGTGTGTGTGTGTGTGTGTGTGTGGGGGGGGGGGGGGGGGGGGGGGGGGGGGGGGGGGTGGGGGGGGGGGGGGGGGGGGGGGGGGGGGGGGGGGGGGGGGGGGAGGACGTGCAGTCGGTGCGGCCACTTCCGCGCACGAGGCCCACCCACCCCCTCCCTCCCCCACCCCACCCCATCTCACAGGTGGCGCTCACGCGCTGGTCACCCTTTGAATGATTGGCATGTTGATTCGTCGATTGATTCACTGGTTGTTTGTTTGATTGATTGCGATCCGAACAGGTGGTGCTCACGCGCTGGCTGGACTGGCGCGGCGAGGAGAACGCGGGCGCGCTGCGCTGGGCGTCCCTCAACGCCCGCTTCCAGACCGGCAACCGCAACCTACTGGACGCCGCCATCCTTCAGAGCGGTGAGGGGGGTGGGTGCGCGCCGGCATGTATAACAGGCCTCCAGCGCCGCTTCGTACTCCTCAGCACCAACCTGCTTCAAGGCAAAGAGAACGGCTGCTGTACCAGGCGCCCCCAGGCAACACAGCACGCATGCTTCAAAGCAATGCCCCCCAAGCATTCACGCATTCATTAGTTCCACAGCGCTGCGGCAACACGAAAGCGTGCCGCATGCCGCCCGCCCTGCCCCATCCCCCCCGTACAGCGCGCCAAGAGGGCCTGGAGGGGGACGCAGCCGCCTTTGCGTGCGTTGATGAGCTGCCTTTTGATTTCGCGAGGCGCCGGCTGTCGGTCATCCTGCAGGCACGTCACGTCACGCTCCATGCCTTTGCGTGAGAGGGAGCTTGCGCGCAATGCACCGGTGCCTGTGCGCTTGGCAGGGTGGCGCCGGGTGTTGCTGCAAGGCACCTCCCACAGACCTGACCCCTGCCCCCCCTGCTTCCCCTGCTCCCCCTGCTCCCCCTGCTCCCCCTGCTTGCCGGCCTGCCTTCCTGGCATGTGCACAGCGTCCCTTTCCCCTGCCGGCCTGCCTGGCATACGCGCTGCACCCCTGTCCCTCTGCTTGCCTGCAGGGCCCCGGGGAGGCGCCGCTGCTGGTGTGCAAGGGCGCGATAGAGGAGGTGGTGGGTCTGTGCTGCGCTGTGGACGACGGCGGGCAGCGGCTGCCGCTGGATGGCAGGCACGTGGGGGGCGGGCGCGAGCGGGGCCTGGCGGGGGGGCTCCAGCTACGGCAGGCAGGGGCCTGCTGCACCAGGGCACTGCTCCACCTGCCCAGCTAAGTTAGCCCCTGCTGATCCTTGATCATGCTCCTGGCCTGTCATGTGTCTACCGCCGAGCCACCCCCGAGTCAGCCCGCCCGCTGGACCTGCAGGTGCCGCGCGCAGCTGCTGCAGCTGGGGGCTCGCTTGAACGCCGACGGCCTGCGCGTGCTGGCGGTGGCGGTGAAAGAGCTACCCACCGCCGTCGCGGCCTTGGAGGCGGCTAGTGCGGGCGACGGCGGCAGCGTCGACGACGCGCCAGGGGTGCGCTGGAGCGGCAGCAGCCTGACTCCCAGCACCGACGACAGCAGCAGCAGCAGAGGCAGCGCGCACGTCACACCCGGCGGCAGCCCCGCCGCGCCCGGCACTCCGCCGCCGGCGCACGACGCGGCGGCTGCAGCGGTCGCAGCGGCGGCGCCTGGCGCGGCGCCCGGCGGCGCCGCTGCGGGCAGCGACGGCCCAAGCTACGGCCCTGCTGTCGAGGCGGGGGCTGTATTTGTAGGCTTCCTCGCCTTTCTGGACCCTCCAAAGCCCGATGCCGCGCGGGCTGTGCTCGAGCTCGCAGACAAGTCTGGTGCGGGGGGTGGGCGGGGCCGGCCAGGGGTGCCGCCCGCCTGCCTGCCTTCCTGCAGACACGCCAGGTGCAGTGGGCCTGGCCTGCGTTTTACTACGTGCTGCCGACGTTGCTGACGTTCGACCTTCCTGCGCCGCTGTCCCAGCGTGCTCCCCCCCCCCCCCTCCGAGCGAGCCCCCCCCCCCCCCCCCCCCCCCCCCCCCCCCCTTGCAGTGCGGCTCAAGGTGCTCACCGGGGACAGCGTGGAGGTGGCGTGCAAGGTCTGTGCAGAGGTGGGGCTGCCCGTCGCCTGCGTGGCAACAGGTGAATTCAGCTGTTGGGCAGCAGAGCAGGGTGGGTGGCGGAGCGGTGGGCTCAACCGTGCGCGTGCGGGCAGGGGCAGGCTCTGGGCCGTCGAGGCCGGGTGGGCGGTGCGGCCAGCCGCACAGCCTCCCGGCCCGCATGCTTCCCTTCCAAGTCATCTCCTTCATGCATCCGGTAGTTCAACATGCTGTCACCTGTGCGGCGCTGTAGCACCAAAGCGTGTGCTGCAGATGCACCGCGTCAGCATGCTCCAAGCCCCGTTCTTCCCCTTGCGGGCCCTGAACGGGGCAGCGGAGCGCCTCCGAGCTTATTTCCATCATCTCCTTCTCGCCCTTGCAGGCCCTGAGTTGGCACAGCTTGGAGCCGCCGAGTTTGTCGCGGCTGTGCAGCGTGCCACCGTGCTGGGACGGCTGACGCCGCCCCAGAAGGCGCGGGTGGTGACGGCGCTCAAGGGCGCGGGCCACACAGGTGCGCTGTACGGGCGCGGCAGGCGGGGGCCTCGGGACGGACGCATGCAGCGCACGCTGAGCGCAGCGGGCATAGCGGGTGGGGTGCCGGTTGGGTGGGGCTGCGTCGATGCCTGCCCGGCAGCCCGACTGACAGTCTGGTTATGCCTGTTCAGCACGCGACTGCGCCCGTCCCATCTAAGAGCTTGGGCGGAGGGGAGACCAGGGGCCACGGGGCATTGTGACGTTGAGCTCACCTGCCCCCTCCTGCCTGCACCCTCGACAGTGCGCTACGAGTGTCGCCTGCCCACTTTCGCTGCACCCATGGCCTGCCTGCAGTCGGGTTCTTGGGGGACGGTGTGAACGATGCCCCCGCCCTGCGTGCCGCCGACGTAGGTGAGTCTGGAGCCTCGCATGCAGTTCGTACTGCATCCTTCATGCGTGCGGCGACGGCGGCAGCACGGCCGGGAGGCGCTCACCTTCTTTGTTTGCGCTGCACATGCGGCGCTGCAACGGCAGCGCAGCGCAGCCCCACTGCCAGCAGTGCGCGCTCCCAGCTCACGACCACCTCTTGCTCACCCCCACTCAACGTGCAGGCATCGCCGTTGACACGGGCAGCGACATAGCAAAGGACGCAGCCGACGTGGTGCTCTTGGAGAAGAGCCTGGGGTGCTGGCGCACGGCGTGGCGCACGGGCGCATCACTCACGGTGGGGCCGAGGCGGGCGGGCTGCTGGGCGGCACGCGCTCTGCCTTCTGCCAGCGCCCTTCATGTCGTCCGCCGTCGGTTCCCTCGCTCCTCGCATGCTCCTGGCATACCCAACTCCCCTCGCTCAGCGCATGCACCTGCCGCAGGCGATTCCCTCACTGTCTTTGCAAGACATCGGTCAATCGATCCATCCATCCATCCATCCATCCATCCATCCATCCATCCATCCATCCATCCATCCATCCATCCATCCATCCATCCCATCCATCCATCCATCCATCCATCCATCCATCCATCCATCCATCCATCCATCCATCCATCCATCCATCCATCCATCCATCCATCCATCCATCCATCCATCCATCCATCCATCCATCCATCGATCAAACGTGGATTATTAAATTTACTGCAGGCAACTCCATCAAGTACATCAAGCTCGCCGCCTCCTCCAACTTCGGTGCGTAAGAGCGGTGGCAGGCCGGGTCGTGAGGGGAGGGGGCGCGGCGGCACACAGACCCCGCCGCCGCCTCCGGGCGGGCTGCAAGGGGCGTGTCTCCCCGGTGCCTTGCACGCCCACCCATCCGCTCCTGCCTGCTCATCACCGGCCTCCACTCACGTGCCCTTCGTACCCGCCGCGTGACCCCTCAGGCAACGTCTTCTCCGTGCTCATCGCCTCTGCTCTCCTGCCCTTTGCGCCCATGCGCCCCATACAGCTCCTCACCCAGGTGGCCGCTCGCAGGGGGCAGGTGGACGTTGCGCCACGTGGCTGGTGCTGCAACAGTGGCCTCGGTTGCGCATGGCAGGCGGCGGCGCTGCTGGAGCCCTCAGTCCAACTCACACCACTGCCCCCCCCCCCCCCCCCCCCCCCCCCCCCCCCGCGTGCACGCCACAGAACCTCCTGTACGACCTGTCCCAAACCGCGATACCCTTCGACACAATGGATGCCAGTGAGAGCGGCGGGTGGACGGGTGCCACTGGCCAGTGATTGCAAGTGGGGTTTTGGGGGGCAGGTGCACGGGGGTGGGTGGGTGGCTTGGTGGGTGGGTGGTTGAAGTAGGTGAGTGGGTGGGTGGGTGGCTTGGTGTGTGGGTGGTTGGGGTAGGTGAGTGAGTGGATGGATGAGTTCGGATGAGTGGGCAAGAGTTGACAGTTACTGTAAAGAAGGTCCTCGCCGCAGGTGCGTTGCACCCTTGCGCACGGCCACGGCAAGTGGCACGCGCTCGCGAAGAGGTCCCTCTCTGCTGACGCGCCGCAGCCGCACGCATGCAGCGGTGCTGTGGGAGCGGCCCCCGCACCAGCGACGGCCCCCCTGCCGCCCCTGCTCCCCAACACTGTATATTGTCAGTATGGCTCTCCTGCCCCCACACTGCTCGCAGGCTACCTGGGTCTCCCCCGCCAGTGGTCTGCAGCCGACATAGGACGCTTCATGGTGCGTTGAGCCTCGGAGGCAGCAGCGCTAACAAGGAGGGAGCAGGCAGGGTGTGAGGTGACCCATTGCCGGCGGCGCCCCCCCCCCCCTGCCCCCCCACCCCACCCCACCCCACCCCACCCCACCCGGAGGCGGCGGGGAGGGCTTGGGTGGGGGTGGCGCAGGAGAGGGCGCCGGCAACTGGCGGCCCGCCTTGGTCTGCCGCCCCGTGCGACCGGGCTCACACGCTCCCTGCGCGCCCCTGCTGCGTCCGCGAGTCTCTCCACCCCCTGGTCCCTCCGCCCCCTCTGCCACAGCTGGCGATAGGCCCCATCAGCTCGATTTGGGACGTGGCAACGTTCGCTGTGCTGTGGTGAGCCTCTCGCAGCGCCCTGCACGCCGCGGTGCCGCGCTGCGCCGCGCTGCGCGTGCTGCGCTGTGGCCCGGGAGGGCTGCGAGCATACGCCAACCTTTCCACTCTCCACCTGCAGCTGCCCCCCTCTCTGCGCTGCCCCCACCCACCCTCCACCGCCAGGTTTGCATACGGAGCCAACAGCCCCGAGCGGCAGGCCCTCTTCCAGTCTGGCTGGTTCGCAGTGGGCATATGCACGCAGGCACGTGGGACTGATGCAGCGCCGGAAGTTGGTTGGTCGGGGGGACTCCCTGAGGTACTTCCGACAGAGTCAACAGGGAAAGGAGGCGGACCACTGTACCGACGTAGTACCGACATAGCACAGCACTGAAAGGAGGGAGGTACCATCGCCGGAGTGCAACAGGGAAAGGGGGCGGAGGTGGCGGGGTGCCATGAGAGGGGTCGGCGCGCTGGCGCCGGCGGCAGCGGCATGCCCTGCGCCCGTGGTGCTGTTGTGCCTGCCCCCCCCCCCCCCCCCCCCCCCCCCCCCAACACCACCACCCACCCACCCACCCACCCACCCACCCACCCACCCACCCACCCACACACACACACACCACCCACCCACTCACTCACCCTCCCCCACATGAGGCCTGCTGTGCTGCGCCGTGCCCGCTGTTCAACGGCTCTCGAGCAATCTGCTTTCTATTCATTTTCCCTTGGGGCGTGCCTGCACAATTGAGCTCACGCATGCCCTGCTCCACCCTGCTGCCCTACTGTCCCGCTCCTCAGACCCTCATCGTGCACGCCATCCGCACAGAGAGGCTGCCGTTCATTGAAGAGGCGAGCGTGTGTGTGTGTGTGTGTGTGTGTGTTGTGTGTGTGTGTGTGTGTGTGTGTGTGTGTGTGTGTGTGTGTGTGTGTGTTGTTGTGTGTGTGTGTGTGTGTGTGTGTGTGTGTGGTGTGTGTGTGTGTGTGTGTGTGTGTGTGTGTGTGTGTGTGTGTGTGTGTGTGTGTGTGTGTGTGTGTGTGTTTGTGTGTGTGTGTGTGTGTGTGTGTGTGTGTGTGTGTGTGTGTGTGTGTGTGTGTGTGTGTGTGTGTGTGTGTGTGTGTGTGTGTGTGTGTGTGTGTGTGTGTGTGTGTGTGTGTGTGTGTGTGTGTGTGTGTGTGTGTGTGTGTGTGGTGTGTGTGTGTGTGTGTGTGTGTGTGTGTGTGTGTGTGTGTGTGTGTGTGTGTGTGTGTGTGTGTGTGGTGTGTGTGGGTGTGTGTGTGGTGGGTGGGGTGGGGGGGTGGGGGGGGGGGGGGGGGGGGGGGGGGGCGGCGGCATTGGGTGCAAGGAAGGAGGCAGAGAGTGCCGGGAAGCGGCGGACAGGTGCAGGTGCAGGGGTGAGGAAGCGGGGGTTGAAGACCGGGGGGGAGGGTGGCGGTGGTGCCCCCGGGCCGTGCACGTGCGCAGGCGGCGCAGCTGGCTGCCGTCGAAGTCGCCCCAGTCTTCCCCCCTGCCGCCCCTGCCGCGCAGGTGGCGGCGCCGCCGCTAGCGTGGGCCACACTCATCATATCAGGTCAGAAGCATTGCCGAGGGGATATCTGGCTGGCGGCAGCCGGTGCCGTGCATGCTGCTGTGGCGTTGGCGCATGCCAGGCAGCATCGTGCGTGCCCGTGAGCTCCCTGCCTGCTCGTGCCTGCCCCACCCCTCACCCCTGTGCCTGCCTGGAGTGCCCACTGGCTGATCGCACTGTCCCTTCACCCCTGCCTCAGCCCACTCACACTCGCTGCCCTCCCTGCCCTGCCTGCAGCTATTGGGCTGGCGCTGCCGGCGACGCGTGTGGGAGCGGTGGAACGGATGACCCCCCTTCCGCCCAGCTTCTATGCCTGGGTGGCTGCCGTTCTGTTGGGTGGGTGCACGTGGTGGTGGTGTGGTGGGTGGGTGGGGGCCGCAGGGGGGCGGGGCCGCGGCGCCAGTGCGGTGAGGGCGCCGGGCGGGCAGTTCCTTAGCTGCAGGGAGGGCAGCTGTGGAGAGGGACGGGCGCTGCATGTGGGCCGGTACGCATGGGAGCACCGCCGTGACCTGCCTGTGCCCCCCCGCCGCTGCCCCCTTGCGCCGCAGCCTACATGCTGTGCGTCCAGCTGGCAAAGCGGGTGTACATCCGCGCCTTTTGCAGCTGGCTGTGAGGCAGGGGGACGCGTGCGGCAGCCACGCGTGGCAGCGCCGGGTGCGGCAGCGGCGCCGGCCGTGGCAGCGCCGCGAACGGCAGCGCCGCCACACCCGAGACATGGAGCGCCGTGCAGAGGTGGCTGATGCTGCCAGCTGGGGTGATGCCTACTCTCGCCCCCTGCTGCGCCACCGCAAGGGCTAGCTTTGCGACCGGCCCCCCAGTGCTGACCGGCGGCGGCGAAGCTGCTGCAGCATCGGCAGCTGCCGACCAGCCAGTCGCGGCGATGCGGTTGCCAGCAGGTGTGCTGGCGACGCGGGGCGGCGGCGCTGCACCTGCTGCCGCCGCTCAACCTGCCCGTGCCAGCTGCCTTATGTGGGCGTCAGCCACCACGCCGGCGTGTGACTTCCACCTGCACCCGCCGACTGCTGCCCGTGTCAGAGGAAGGCAGTGAATCGATTCAGAGCTGCGAGGTTTCCGCGGGTGTGGCGTGGTGTCCAGCAACACCGGTGGGCACTGAGCATGCATTCGTTTTGCTCGAGAGCCCTCGTGATGGCACGGATGGGGCAGATTTCTTTGTTGAGGACGATACGGTGGTGCTGAGAGCTCTCGAGGAGGGAGGGGCGAGAGATGGGTGGTGCTGAGGAGGAGTCTTGCGTGGGCAGGGTGCGCCTGCGGGGCTGGCACGTACAAACGCAGGAGCCACCACCGCCCGCCGCCGCCCCACGCCTGCAATACGGCAGTAACTCTTATCATGTCTCAAAACACCGGGTCAGACGTATGTACGTGCTTGCGGCGTCGACGCGCGGGAGACGACGAGACTGAGGCGCCGCCGGGCAACGGGCCAAGGAGGCTGGCTTCTACTGATCGCGTTTCGCCCTGCGTTTACCAGCACACCTGTCAGCAAAGCTAGCCTCTGCTGTTGTCCAAGGGGCTGCCGCCGGTGCTGGCCTCATGCGTGGCGCCGCCCGGGCGCGCCTGGGCTGCAGAAGAAGCTGAGCACGAGGATGGCGCCACCGGCTGGTTCAAGCCGTTCACATTTGAAACGCACACACAAGTACGCTGTTGTTGAGCCGATACGGCGTGGCAGACGGGCCCCACTTGCGGTTTCCAAAACCGGCAGTAAGTTTGAAAGGGCTGTGCGGCGCTCGTAAGCCCGCGATCAGATGTCTGTGCAGCTCGCAAGCTATTCAGAGGAGCGTGGGCTGTGACCCGAACGGAGAAGAGCAGGACCAGCAGATTCTGCCTGGCCAGCATGGGCAGCATCGTTCCCCTCGCCTCCGCCTCTTCAGCGAAAGCCGCCACTACGCCACCCACTCCCTCCCTCCATCATCCTCCGGCCCACGTACCTTCTGGTGGCTGCTGTCGCGCCTGCCTTTGGCCCCCTCCCCTCCTCCTTAGCCACCTCCTTTCGATCACCCCGCCGGCCGTCGCCACCTCTCCACCCTCACCAAGGTGCGCTTGTATGCTGCGGCAATCCTAATGGCGCGCCGATCGCGCTGTCGGGGGCCTGTGGAGTATAGTGCCCCCCAAGACGCCTGATGGCGGAGTGCCCGCCGAGATTGGGGCTTGCACGCACGCATGGCCCGCCCTGTCGCCGCTCACAGGCCTGACAGACAACCCGGGGGCCGTTGCTGGGCGGGGAGGACGCTCTCACCGGCGCTAGCCGTTGCATCCGAACTCCCCTCACCTGGCTCCACCCTTGGGCCTCTCGCAGGAGCCATGTGGACCGCTAGCTGGGGAAAGAGCGTGAAGGAGAACAGCACGCGGATGCATATCAACCCGCGCCACGTCGCGGCGGAGTTTGTGTGAGTCCCGCCGCCGCCGCAGCAGGCAGTCCCGCCGCGCCGCTCGGGCGCACACCCAGCCGCCCGCCTGCCCACTCGCACAGCGCGCCTGCCCTCCAACCCTGCAGGGGCATGGCCCTGTTCGTGTTCATCGGCACTGGCGCCGCCATGATGTTCTCCAGCATCAAGTCCAAGGATTACAGTGAGTGCCGGTCGTGGCGGTTCAAAAATGGGCGGCACGTGTCGAGCTGGCGGCGCGCCGCCTGGTTCCCGCCGTCCCGCCGCAAACCGCGCCCACCTTGCCCGCTGCCGGGCCGCCAGCGCGCCACGCGCCGCGCCATGCACGCCGTCGCCCGTCACCAAGCACCTCACCCCTTTGCACGCCCGCCCTGGCATCCGCTCCCGCCCGCCTGCCGCCATGCCGCCCTGCTGCGGCTCGCACGCGTACGCCTCTCCCTGCGCCACCTCGTTGCTCCCAGCCGGCACGCCTGGCCCTGCGCCGGCCCCCTGCCAGCGCTTGCTCCGTGCCCCACCACAGCGCCCACCACCACCTTGCCTCACCCCGCGCCTCCCCCGCCCCCCCCCCCTGCAGTCGACCCAACGTGACCTCTGTGGTGCTGTGAACTCCATCTATGAAAACCTGACCATCAACGCCTCCTTCGGCATCATCACCG